>JAJQOW010000871.1:0-77509 GCA_037975125.1 Latrodectus hesperus
TTTAATGTATTTTGAAATTTATTACTTGATGCTGTTTGTTAGGGATAGATACATATATATATATATATATATATATATATATATATATATATATATATATATATATATATATATATATATATATATATATATATATATATATATATATATATATATATATATATATATCCCTTTTTAAACTAAATTTGAGAAATGTATTCAGTTGAGAGTGAATACCTGTAAAAGTGATAAAAGTGTTACTTTTACTTAAAATAAGTTTAAAAATTAGGAAATTACTAATTATTTAATAAAGCTTCTGAGGTCAATTTTTCTCTTCAATTGCCTTAATTTTATTCCCCTAAATATATTATTATAAAAATTCAAATAAAAATGACCATTTTAACTAAAATTCAATTCGAATTTTATCACTCATAAGTTTTGCCGTCATGTTATAAAATGTAATACGAATTTATATGAATAACTCAACGAAAGAATATATAAGAATATTAAGAATATATAATAATAATTAATAGAAATATATAAAGAATAAATAACTTTTAAATCTCAGCAGAAGTAAAGAATCTTTTTTTAAAAATCTAAGTTTCAAAAGATAACTCATACATTAGATGGGAAAAACTCATACATATTGATTTTAAGAAATAAGTTTTAATCAAACTACATACCGTAATTCATAAACCTAGCATAAGTAAAATGTAAGAAATAACATTTTCAAAATATTTTTTTAAATTTATAATGTGTTTTTTATTATCCTTTTACAAACAACCAAAAATAGGTCCATATTTTCTCAAATTTGTCAATGGAATATAATCTCTCTTTTGAATGTCAGACAAATAATTTATAATCACTTATATTATCTTAAGTGCAGACACAAAGTTGGATGAAGTAATTGCACATAATTAAAAACTATACTTTATATGCAATAAAAAGTTTTGAGTTAAAAAAACTCTTTTGCAATTTTTATAGCCCTAATTAATAATATTTTCGCTAACAAAATTCGAGAGCAAAAGTGAATTCTTAAGTCAGAGGTTGACTTTTTTAGCAAATTGTTTGGCTAACTGAAAATATATTTTTCATTTTGATTTTATAAAAAGACATAATTTATTTTTCTGTTAAAGGTTAGCTTCATTTTTATAGTCTAGAGATTTTCATAATTTTGATTATTGTAATTAAAGTGAAAAATTTGATGTACAGTATATGGGAACTTTTCATTGAAAATTGGTTACAAAGTCCTTTGAGTCAGATAAATAAGCATGGTTTTGGGTATCAATAATATAACGATTAGAATAAAACCTAAAACCAAGTAAAGAAATAATAACTGGATTGGCATCATAAGATGTAGAAAATACCTGACAGGTAGTATGACAGTAAGAATTTTAATAAATATGCAGAATACAATCTTGCTGTGTAAACATTCAAATGTGAATGATGTGATGTACAAAGTTTACTTAACATATGTTAGAAAAGTTAAATTTTATTTATTTACCAATATATTGGGTGCTTAATCTATCAAAGCAATCCCAAATAATTATTAAAAGGAAGCTCAGAGAATCATATTAATGGATTTTTGTTGTTGCTGCTGCATGCAATTGCATTAAAATCATCTAAGAAAATTAAAGATACTAACGAACATAATAAAAATGGGATTTATTTAGAATGATATCTGTCATGCTTAAAAACATTTTATGAGCTATAAAATGACCTATTAAGCACTTAAAAACACCAAATTTAAATACATACATTGGGTTGGCAACTAATTTCAAGCCGTTTTCAATAATATTAGTTAAAAGGTTATTTTTCAATAAACATATACCAGTAATTAATCAAAAATGCATTCTCCTTTGTTGTTTATAATATTTTCGCAATGTTCAACAAGTTTTTTTAAATTTTATATGTATATATATATATATATATATATATATATATATATATATATATATATATATATATATATATATATATATATATGTATAAGTATATATATATATATATATATATATATATATATATATATATATATATATATTTTAAAGTCAAAATATTAGATTGCACTGGTGTTGATCATTCTAATATTGATTTCTTTTATTTTTTAACACCAAAGAATTCCTTTTTATGTTAAAGAAATCTATCTACCCACAAATCACGGAATTCATTATCTTTTTGCTCTAATATGAATTCTAAAACTAGTAGAATGACGAAAATTTAATTTAATGGATAGAAGAAATTTCTGTTAAATTGAATTTTTTGAAAAAAAAGATAAATTAATGTTTTATTTTATTATTACATATGACATTTCATTAATACTTTTTAAACATTTAAATAATTGTACATATTATTCATCACTCTTTTGCTCAAAATTTAGAAATTTTTTCAATTTCTATAGTGAAGCATTTATTATAATATCTACATAAATTTATATAAAACAATGTTTATTTTTACAAATATGTTTGAAATATTTATAAATTTTAACTTCATATTCTAAGAAAATAAATTTTATTTTCTCTGAGAATACTTTAAACTGAATAGTTTAGGATTCGTAGTTTTTTTAAATAATCAATAGTTACAAGAATTTCCTTTTCTGATATTTATATGTATTCCTTAGTTGTATCTTGAAAGTACTTTTTAATTCTTATAAAACGTAGAAGAATGTATTGAAGAATTAGAGATAGTTCTTTTTTAGTTTTATTTTTAAACAGCTTATACATGACAAAATCCTTAATGGATATCTAGTAATCTCTCTCAGTCACACACAAATGAGTAAACTTTACTTTCACTAAGATATATTCTCATTGTTACTTAAAAGATAAAAATATGAAATCTTCTCTCATCTTTTAAGTGAAAACTTTCTTTTCTACTTGATTTTTTTAAAACAAGTTTGACGTTATTCGTGATATCTTTATTCAGAATGTAATGCCATGTTTTACATTTAAAACCAATTTAAAAAGTTTTGAAATCTTTGTACAGAAATGTGTCTGGGACAAAGTAGATAGCACATTTATGATCAAACTTCTCTCTCGCTTTAACAAAACACAATAGTAACTATAATTCTGAACAAAAATTCTTTCAGAGATTTATATTCTTTATCTCATGTGTTAGTTAAATGAAAACTATTCAAACCTCTATCTTTTAAGCAAAATATGCGTTTAAACTTGTTATTTATTATAAAAACAAACTATTGTGTCTATTGGAGATAACTTCTTTTAAAATTTGCTATCATGGGATAATTAAAACTAATTTCGAACATTTTGAAATCAGAGTACAACAACAACGCAAACAAAGCTAATTATTAAAAATGCAAGATATTATATTTTATATAATTTTCAATTCTTTAATAATGAAGCTATCACAATACATTTTGCGTAGTTCACTATGATAATTTAAATTAATTATTTATATTTAAATTTTCACAAATTGGCTTTAAATTTGAAATACATACAAGAAAATATAAGCAATAAGTAAAAAAAGAGAGAAACAATTACAAAAAATGAATTTGGATTATAATAAGTGTTAAGAGCTATTTTGTTTGACTGAGAAATGTGCGTTTTCATTAAAAAATGCTAACCTAATATATAAAATTACGTTAAGTAAAATATGAAATAATTTGTTTGAATTATGAGAACATATTTAATTATTTACGCCCTACACAAAATTTATAACTTAAGTATTCAATTGACCCATAGCCCACTCTGTCTAGTGGTCAGAGAGCCTGACTGCGCATAGGGAGGTCCTGGGTTCGAATCCCCGTTCGGGCATGGATGTACTTTCTCTCACTCTGTCTATCCTGTCTTTGTTCTTTCCTTGTATGAATGGATTGTGAATGGTTGCCTAACCTATAAACGGGTTCCTATGGCATGTGTTTACTCGGACTCCACGCCAAAATATGGTTCAGTTGGAAAAGTGCAGCAACGCACCCCATATTGCCAGCCTGGCTGGCACAAGACAACAACTACAACATTCAATTGACCCAACTTATATACCAAAAATCATATTTATTTACAATCATGTATATTTATAAGTCTTATATAAGTTAGTTATAGAAAATGATTATTATAATTAATATTTTTATCTATGAACAACTATTATAAAAATTTTATTCTCTTGTATGCTGCGTTAAATTTATTACTTGTTACTTCCATTAATTAAGTGTAGTTTGTTTCACGATGGTAGCGCATAAATTTTCGGTTTGAACATTTACAGTGTTTACCTATCTTCTTCTTCGTATTTAATAAAAGTTTTTTTAACTTGATTTATAGCATACAAATTTTTATTAATGGGTCAATATAATTGACTATTTTAAAGTAAATTAGCATAAAGTTGGCTATGAAATTTTGCTCTAATAGTATTGTGAATATAAAAAGTTCTTCTAAATTATTTTTAAATGTGAATTCAGGTATAAGATTATTAATAGTAGAAATTAAATAAAAACAATTATTGGATTTTTAATTATTTTTTTACAAAACCAATCAAAATACTGTATAAATTATTATGTCTTGCAACTTTAGTTTAAGATTCTCAATTTACACTTAACTTTTTTGCATTCGCTAAATTATGATTTATTCTGATATAAATTACGCAATATACATTTCATAATTACTCTTTTGTAAAAGGAATGTAAGTTAAATGTTCCAGAAGTTTACCTTATTGAATATAAATGACAAAAATATTTAATTAAATAATATAGGAATTAATAGGAAAAAAATGTAAGAATAAAGGAATTGGTATAGGAATGATATAGAAATTAATAGGAAAAAACATAGGAATAAAGGAATTGATATAGAAATAATATAGGAATTAATAGTAAAAATTGCCTTTTAATTTACAGCGTTTGAACTAATAAAATAATGCCAACATAAAAATAAAACAACATGTGGTGGTCAATAAAACAAATTTTATTCACATATTAAATACACTATCATTCTAATTTCTCTAGTATATTATACTTGTTTTGCTGATAAAAATATCTCCAATAAAAGCTGCTTTAAAAGGAAAATTTATCGTGAACTATTTAAATATTTTTAAAAAAGTTAGAAGAATTTTATACCAAAAATATCTTAAATTATCATTAATGATTTTTGAAGGATCTGTTAAATTAAAAAGTAAGTTCTCATTGGAGAGAATATTATATTTCTATATATGTTTTGATACAGTAAAAATAATTTATGTTCGATGATTGTAATTTTTAAGCAGAAGCATTGGCCATTTTTCATAAAATCCGAATATACTATCTTTTAATTTAGGGTGAATAAAATATAGATGGAAAAGCATTATTAAATAAAATTCAAAAGCAAGAATTCAGTTTAAAATTTCAAGTTTTGTGGGATAATAAATAGTGGTTTTAAAAATATTTGATTCTTTAATGAGTCTATAGCTCAATTGCCTTAAATTGTATAGTTTTTATGAATGGTGTAGCAGTAACATAAAAATATTATCTTTCAAAGAAAAAAGGGTCAAAGCACGAATTGAACATGTCGTTGCTGAGGAAATATTTTGCATCCATTATAGCTCAATTCAGTGATATGATTCTCTTATCTCAACTTTATGTATAAAGTTAAGACATAATTAACATTTTAATAAGGGCATTAAAATTGGTGCCAAGCTTCTTGATTTGAAGAAAAGAAAGATTTATTTCTGTAAGTCATTCTGAGATAGAGGAAGAAATTTTGTGAGTTCCCAAGACATTTATTTTTCACTAAAAGGAAGATTTATAAAACGTAGCATAAAAATTGTCTCATGGAACTATTAAACAACATGTTTCAGGAAATTATAAGCCATCAAACCAGCATTAAATTGTAAATGAACAGTTACAATAATACAATGATATAGGATAACCCTGAAATCGCATTTCTTGGATTCTCACTTAAATTTCTACCCTGACACTTTTGAAAGCATATAAAAAACAATGGAAAATTTGCATAAATATTCTTTCTATGAAAAAGAGATACCAGATAAAGGAGCAACAATGCTTGCTAATTACTACTGGACACTTAAAATGATAATTAATATCTTTTTAAATATCTGAGAAAAGAAATCAGCAACCTCAATATTTAAAATAAGTCAAATAGTATGATAGCTATATTTAAATTAATAACAATGCATTCAAAATTAGCCTGCTTTTTAAAAAGGTACCTTGAGTAATGGAGTAAAGTATACTTACATGTTTGGCTTCAGCATAAAAATAGCTTGTTTAAAATCACACCTTTTTTGATTTTCATTGTTACAATATTTTCAATGATATCAGAATATAATAATTTTTAAACTGAAAAATGTTTTTAAAGTTTGTTTATTATAATTGTGAAACTATCTTAAACAGTTAGCGAAACATATGTTCGATTATTGAAAAGTTCTTTAGTATTCAACAGTTAGAAAATAATCCTTTTTCAGCATTACGTATTTATAATAATAAAAGTGAAGTCTGTGGCAGCTGAATTTATTGAATTTCTGAAAATAATTTAGATTGTCTAGAAAATATTCAATTACTTCATGTATAATACATTCTATTGTCCTTAAGCACATGTGCTGTATAATCCATGATTCCAAATTCTGAACTTTTATGGCGATGAAGAAATGTTGCCAAGATGACGTATCGTGACATGCGAGATGACGTAAATACTAAGGTTACCAAAATAGAATTTTTTGCATAATTCTTATAAGTCTTCATATGTATGACGTAATAAAAACGAAGTTCCATAATACCTAAAAAAATCCGCCAAAAAATCCCCAATCTCAGAATTTGGAATCAAGGATTATACAACACCTGTGCCAGTGCTTTCATTATATTCTAGATATTTAGCAACTTTTATATTTTTATTTAAAAATATCTCCATAGAATTATATTTGAATGAATTGTGAATTCAATAAATATTTAAAAAAGGAATTTATAAATATGTACTATTAATATTTACATACATTAAACTATATATTAATACATTAATATATTTGGTTAATATTCATTAATGTTTAATTACAATGAAGTAAAAAAACTATTGAGTCCAAATTAAAAAAAAAACATTAAAGTATTTTGTCTATATTAACTTTGAAATTTCTTCGTTTGCATTTTTACTTATCTCGATACATGTAGTTGTTTCAGGTGTATGAAAATTATAATAAAAAGATAATTTTTGTTCCTCTCAAATATTGACACAGCATGTAAAAGGAGAAATTTTGCAGGATTAGAGTGCGACAAATTACTTGACGACGCAATATCCGGCAAATGAATAGGAGAATAACAATTACGTCAATGTGCACAAGTGCAGTTAAATACTTCTGGCTACCCTTAATAGCACTTAAGTCTATCTCCATAGTTTTCAGATGCATCATAGCTCTTCCAAATTAAAGAGGAAAAAAATCATTCGTTTTGAATTACCAAAATTAATAGATATCAAGAAGTGTACATTATCCCAATTTTAAAATCTATTTTAAAAGTGGAATGAAAGTTTGGAGATAATTTTAGCATACAAATTTACAGTTTCAATCATTATTCAGTTTTCAATTAATGTTGAGTATTTTTTGCTGTAGAAACTTTATTTTTGTGCAGAAAAATAATTCAATACTTTAATAAAGCGAATGGGACTATTTTATGGTTCATTATAAGTTAGTGAGAATTACTTGCATTCATTCAAATTAAACTACAAATTCCTTAAAAGAAACTACTAATCCATGAAAGCTATGTTTAAATACCCTAGTATTTAGAATCTAATATCATATTGCTAATTCTATAATGTAGAGCAAAGCTATAAATATTATCGTGGAAATGATTTCAATATAAATTCAGGAAAATTTTCAATCACACAAAATTAATGGAAAACTTATTTATAATTTATTTCCAACATAAAAAAGTTGTTGTACTTTAGTAAATATAATTATTTTTTGTTGGATGAACTACTAATAACTTAAAAATGTTTCTAATATTTTTAGCGTAATTTTTAAAAAAAAATTTAAACCCTACACTGTTTTTATAAGATCAGTAGACACAATATTGTTTCAATGATGATAAAACAAATCTCTGTGAAGCTATTTAAATACATTATTTTTTAATAAATAATTTTAAGAATAAAACTATTTTCCCTTCTTTGTTTTTATTCGAATTCCATGAAGGGTATATTTTAAAGATGTTAAAAAGATTCTATGTTTAAATATCTGCATGATAATTTCACACGAAGCATAAATTTGAAATCTTTCAAAATGTAGTAATCATTACTGTTAAAAAATACTTAAATAATACTGCTTTTATTGCAAATATTTCATGCTTTTATCACTAAATCTGTAAAAGGTTTTACATATACATTTTCTATAAAACTATGGAATAATAGTGAATCCATTGGGAAATAATGTGGTGGCAGAAAATTTTAATAAAAGGTTTTGAAATATGTATATATATATATATATATATATATATATATATATATATATATATATATATATATATATATATATATATATATATATATATATATATATATATATATATATATTTACACTAATTAAAAATAAATTATTCTTTTCTTTTTACTTTAAATCAGATAAATTAATAAGAAATTTAATAATTTTTTAAAATTAAAATATTTTAAATACGATAAAGGTACTATTTAATCTTCAATTTTGTTATTTAGAATTCATTCTTTCGGAAAAATTGCATTTCTGGTATCTAATATTAATACATTGTTTGTTCATAAAATTAAATTAAATTCCTTTAACCCGAGTTTCCCCTTAATTTGAATATAAATTTAAATACAGAACTCCAATAAATTTATTTAAATTTACTTGCAACTACTCTAAAATTATGTTTTTCCAATAAATAATATTTCTCTTGATGAATTTTAGTTTCCAATTATCTTCATTCCTTTTCGTTATCCTTACGAAAAGATATTCGTGACATTCATTTGGTATAACAATATTTTTGAATTATTCATCATATGTGAACTCTGATTTATCTGTCTATTCGAATTTTTTACACTAAGCTAATGATACGTTTGGAGATTTTATGAATGTTCAGTTTTATAGGTGTATTTCTTTTAAACTAGCCCTTGTGATATTAAGCTTAATAAGTGATTTTCACAAGCTTGCTAGATCATGCAAATGTTTATTAATTCCAATTTTTTGTTATACCAGAAAAATCAAGAATCAAATGCATTTATAATATCAAATCAAAATTATTTTAGTTAATTATATTTAAAATCATAAATGATAGCATAATTTAAAACAATATTTTTAGCAACTTGCTACCTCAGAATTTGCTATATATTATTTAGCAATTTACTGTCACAAAATTCCAAAACTATGGATTTGGTTGTAGTTCATTAGTAGACATATTTCATTATTCTGTTCATTTCTCTGGCTGCCTTGACTGATAATGAATACATGTTTACTAAAAAAAATTAGAGAGGCACTTTTTAACATAGTGATATAATGAAAACTATGGATTTCATGTTAATGCAGAATGTAGTAATCTTTTTTAATAGGGCACATTTATTTCTACTGTTGAGTTGTTGTTGTTTTCGCATGCCATCTAGGCTTGCAGTATGGGGTGCACTGCCCCACTTTTCCAGTTGAACCAAATTTAGGCGTGGAATCCGATTTCCTCAGTACACACATGCCATAGGGACCCGTTTATAGGGTAGGCAACCATTCACACCTCATTCATACAAAGAAAGGACAAAGTCAAATACAGCCCAGATAGAGAGAGAGAGAAAGAGAAAGTACATCCATGCCTGAACCGGGATTCGCACCCAGGACCTCCCTATCCGCAGTCCAGCACGCTGACCACTATCCAAGTTGGGCGGCTATTTATTTCTACTAACAACGGTGATAGTGACTACTAACTATTTCTGTTTGACAACAATCCTTTTTAAAATCAGTCTTCAAACTTAGCGATTTAAAAACTATAGTTTCGCATTAATGTCGATAATTTATACATTTTTATTATTCTTTATATCATTTGTTTAAAAATCAAGAGGTCAAACTTAAACAGCACTGCAAGATTCTAGCTTACCCAAAACCTCGGATTTCACCATAATTTTTATCTTTATAATGTTTTATAATGATAAAAATTATAATGAAATCCAAGGTTTCTTTCGCATTTCTTTGTTATGAAAAGACAGTGATTTAGCCGTGAATGATTTAGAAGAGTATACCTCTGATACAATACATTAGACATTCTAACAGCCAAAGTCCGTTGTGAAAAACATTGAACTTATGTCATTCAAACGGACTTTTCATAGATGTTATACAAAATTCACTGCAAAAAACCTGGAAAACTTTCAAGCTTCCAGACAAACACATGCAGAAATCCACCTCCCGTAATTCAACAGTAGTTGGTATCGAATCCAGAATTTCTGATCCTGGAGATTGCATATGCGTACTATCACTGAGGCACAACGAGGCTAGGAATATGTTATTGACACTATGCATCAGATAACTTTTAACAGCCGAAGTCCATTTAAATCGTTCTAATACCCAGTATACATCGTAGTGGCGCTTGCCATTTCAGAATACGAAACTATATTCTGTATTAGTCGAGCGAACCTATTTGAATGATCTTTTGATAGAAACTTAAATTTGTAACACTATATATTTGTAATTGCACCGATCAATGTTTGAGTGATTATCGTTCCTGACTTCTGTGCTGTGGATCCCGGGTTCGAATCCCAGTTCGGGCTTGGATGTTACTTTCTTTTTCTCTTCTCTCTGTGTTTCTCTGTCCTTTCTTCTGTGATGATGCATGAAAGTGGCCCACCCTATACACGGCCTGCTTGACTTTGTTCACAGGTGCCCGCTGGGTAACGACAAATGAGTAGCAGTTACTGGCTTTGTTGTGGCATAGGGTTTGTCACCCAAGTGCTCACCGTTGGAAAAAAATATGTGTAGTAGTTGAGTGGAATACAAATACTTATTACTTGAAATGTTATTTTTAGTGGTTTAATATGCCTTTTTTCATATATATTAACAATTTGATTACATTTTATATAAACAAATTATCCTTTTCTAAAAAAAACATTCATTAGACTTCTATCTTTTCAAACTGTTACAATAAACCAAAATAGTCTTACTTTTTCATAAGAAATCTTTCCAATTCCGCTTATCATAACTGGGTATTTAATATTAAAAAGAGTATCGAGATGAAAGATATGGAATTTATATTCTAATTATTTTTGTAGTTCCGAATGTTTATTTAGGATTTTGCCTAAATTTTTTGTTTTGAAATAATATAAATCTATTCAAGTTAAAAGTAAAAAATTTACTTTATTATAGTTTGTTTTTCATAATACAAATTTATCATATTTACAGATAATGATTACAATTTTTTTCTATTCTTTTCCTCAATATATGTGAAAATGTAACCCAACAAGTAAATGAATTATGGTGTCTAAAAAAGCTAAAATCATTTTAATTGTATAATATTTTCCTTCAAAATATATATACCATTTTCTTAACTAAAATGCAAAAATTAATTTCTAAATGTTTTTTAAAATTTTTTTTATGATTTTTAACATTTTATAATCTGCATTAAGACTGTTACAAGTTAGCTTTCTTGTTATTCAAAATCTTTTTATAAACCCTATAAATATAATAATGTTGAGAAAGAAAGAGTTTGCTTACAAATATGGATCTTATACATAGTTTCAGCTCTCTTTGCGAAACATTAGTAAAGAATTTGTTGATATTTCTGAGTTTTGATTGACAAGTTTAATAGTTACATTTTTATATTTTTTCCTGATTGTTTTCATATTTGATGTATTTTTAAATAATATTTTTATTATTATTTTATATATTTTCATATTTGCAATAGTATTTTGCATTTTATAATATTTATACGTTTGTTTTCAGTATTTTATATAATAAATACATTTATCTTACAAATTTAAATTCTACAAAAAATGTTTACAAATGTTTTTCTTCCTAAAGTGTATGTATATATATATATTTATAAATATATATATATATATATATATATATATATATATATATATATATATATATATATATATATATATATATATATATTAAGAGATTACTTAGAATAAATTGAAATAAGTTTTTTCTTGCAGCCAATAAATTTTATTTCTAATTATTCTTTTTAAAAATTATAAACTATTGTATCAGATTAGTACTGTAAAATCTAAGGATATTTTTTTGTTATTTTGTTTACAATTGATTGATAATGTAGGAATTTGTCAGTTCATTTTGTATAAATATTTCAAATATTTATCAATAATTTTTTACATTTAAAAAATTCTTAGTTAAATTTTCAAATTTAGTTATGATCAGTTTTATTGTGCACTTGGTTAGATTATTTGGTGTACTTGTATAAAATTACTCAGATTATTTGGTGTACTTGTATAAGCCTTTTAAACTTCATAACAAAACCTGTAAATGACAAACATATTGTAAAAAAATAAATTATAAATAACACGCGATATTTTATTTTTCCATGTGATTTATATTTATTACAAATTATAGATTTTTTATTAAATGATGGGAGAATTTATTTGAAAGCATTTTTATGAACCATGTTTTTTGATTGAAATTCTATTTATTTTCATTATTATGAAAAGTTAGAACTAGAAAGTAGAACAGACTGAAGATAAAGTAAAAGATGTTTTTTTCTTTTATGATAAAGGTTTTTATTTTTTCTTTAATTTCAATATATAAGCCATGACTTCTGGTAAATGCCTATGTGTATTAGTAGAATATTCTGAAAATTTCTGTAAAAAATTAATAATTTTACTTAATTACTTTGTCAATGTAATTTTAATTAAACTAACGACACAAAAACAAATAAAAATCATTATTTAAAAATTTTTAATTTAAATATCAGAAATCTTTTGCTTGCATAAATAAATAGAATACCCTAGGAATAAGTGAGTGATGGAGTACATATTATTGCATTTTTTGAGACTTTAATGTAATTTTAAGGATATTAAAAAATGACCCTGAAAATTTATTAAACGTGGAAATATAAAGTTTTGCTCAAAAGATTTGTATTATAATTTCAAATAGATCTATATTGATTATTTTCTAAATTGGCTTCCAAGATATTTTTCAAAAAGTCAACGAAATCTTATAATAAAAATTTATGAATATTCAACAAACTGATCGAAGGTAAAAAGCAATAAATTAACATTTAAATTAGTATTAGAAGTCTATTTTGTGTCTGCAAAAAAATCTGATTCAAACTTTCAAACTTTCTTGCATAAATTTTAATACTTTTTACTTTTTATTTGAAAATAAGTAAATAATTTGAACCTCATTTGTAAAAAATTTAGACCTCATTTGTATTTTTTACGTAAATATAGCTTAAGTCAAAGAACTGATTTAAGACAATTTTTGGTAACATTACTTCAGTGAAATTCAAGTGAATTAATTTCAAGAAATGAATTTATTACAAAAAAATGAAGTAAATTAATTTTAAAATAAGTGAATTTCTCTTTTATCAAAGATGTGTTAAAATATACAACTTTCAAAATCTTTATATTCATCTTTTCTTTCAAATTATTCTAAATGATGCACGAGTTTCTCTTTAGTTTGAAACTTAGTATCTTAGTAGCAGCGTTTCACGTTCTCAAGGCACAAGTCTGAGGTTTGATCCTCGGACTAGGCAAGGTGAAATCAGCCTTTCAGTGGGTTGATAAACTTGAGTACCAAGCATGCTTGGAATTAAAAACTGGGGGTTTCACGTTAGGCTGACCAAATAGTCGGGACATATGCACCTCAGAGCCCCTTGTTCAGGAAAACAGGGATGGACACTGTAGGACTTGGCTCATATGAGTTGTCATGCCACAGTGTTTAATTTAGTTTATTATTAAAACATTATTCTAAAAAAACTTCTTATTTAAAAAAAATTAGAAAGTTGTGATTGGAAAAAAACTCAATTTTTAATAAAAAAAATAAGTCAACTGATGACATATTACTCTGTAGTCCCAATCCATAAATGAAAATATATAGCGATATTGTTAATTGATAAAATGGTGAAATGTCCTTTGTAGCATATGAATATATCAAAATTATTCAAACTGAAATCTTGTCACAACTCAAATAGAGTGTTTTTAAATTGCTGTTGTCTACAATGAACTTATTATTAACAACTGTAATTATTTATCCAATTTTTGTTATATATTTAGTATTAGTTTTTTATTAAATGCATCATTATTTAAATTTTTTTCTCGTTATTAATTACATTGCTTTAATTCTCTCAGCCAACAATATCAAAATTTGGTTTGATATCCATTATAATTCTTGATCTCGTCTTGGAATATTCAGAAAGAGTGATCATGGATGGACAAAAAAACAAATCTCATAATTCTTCCTCAGTTATTTTATTTAAATTTTAAGAATATTCTATTCTAAGTTTATTTATAGAATAAGATGTAGGAAAAATTAAACATTTTAAAGAATTATTTCGGTTTATTCACATTGCTCTGTACGAATATTTGATGATTGGTAATTGGTATTGGAAAAACAAATCACAAATACAGATTTCATATGAGATCACATGGGCAACAGTAATCAATGACATAAAGGCATTAAATTAACTTTTCTTTGAAATGTTTTTAAAATATGATGTTGCAGTGATATATGCAATAATTCTTAATCTAAATTTTTAAAAAAATATCATCTAAATTTTTTTACGATGTTAACATTTATCACATTTTAAAAGGCTCTTAAACTTCGAATGTTAAAAATTACATAAGATATTAAAAATGCGATCCACAAATAAGATATTAAAAATGCGTCATATATTTTTTATATTGTCTTGTATTATTTTTGTATGAAACAACTAAATTTGTATTATCTGTTTTATACAAAAAACTGAATTTTTTTCATATATTTATCATACATCTTAGAATATACCAGAATTATTTACATAATTTTAAATCAATTTAAATCATCACCTTTCTTAGATCACGTAGAGTTGAATTTTGAACTCTACGTGAGAAAAAATTATGCAGATTAGTATTATGTTATCCTAAATATTTTTATAGCCAAACTTCAGCTCAAATTCATAATTCACTAACAATCTTATGAGGTTTTAAGTATATATTAGAATATATTCCCTACAGAGTATCGTAAAGCTGTAAAAATTTATTTAGATTAAAATTTGTTTATGGCAAAATTTTCAATTACCTGAAACAGGTTTCTTTCGCAGATCAAATAATCAAGAAATTATGTGATCAAAAATTATATTTGTAATAAAAAAAAGCATTAATATAATCTAAGAAAAAAGTTCATCATTTACATTTTTAAAAAATTTCCCCTTTTATTTTTCACCAAAGAGATATACAGTCTTATTAATATTAATTGCTCTTGAATAAATAAGTTGGCTGTTTACGCGTGTTTGAGTTAATGAAAAATGGGGTGATTTGCATTTTAAGGGGATTATGCTCAAAATGGGCAATTTGCAGCCAAATGAGAAATATAAAGTAACATAAAAGAGCATTTAGTAAATCTCTGTCTTATGAACTTCATTTACATTTTCTGAAGTTTAATTACTTTGGTGACAAGAAATTTTTGAAAGAAAATATTGTGGAAAATGCGGATAATTGCTTCTTTCTATGGGAAACTGAAGAGTATTTCTCGTGTTATTTTGTAGTTATTTTCTGCAAATATATTTATCATTTGTTAGTAAATAACAATTTGTGTTTTAAAATACTATATTCTTTATCGAAATGCTTTTATTCTGTAAAAGTCACAGTATATTTGCCTTGTAAAATGTAAATTTATTTTTAATGCTCCTGATAATAATTACAATAATTTACTTCGTAGAAGTAGTAATTTATTCCAGAAATAAGATATTTAAAATAAAATTTGCAGACTTATCTTAGATTTTACTAGTTTATTATCTGATTTCTGTGAAATATATATTATAGAATTATTTAATCATTTCATTTTTTGTAATTTAATTGTATTATTGGAGAATATAATGATAATTTTACAATTAGAGTTTTGTACCATGAATGTGAATTTAAATAACACTTTGCCTCAAATAGGTTACTTTTGTACGAATAAAAAATTCAAAATGTTATTAAGGTAATAAGCTTCTATTTTATGTAAAATAAATAAGATAAAAATGTTTTTAATTGCATGGCGACTAAATACGAAAATGTATATCCTTATTTTCAACTGTTTGTGTTTATATACATGGTTACAATAACAAACCTTTGAAATATATATATATATATATATATATATATATATATATATATATATATATATATATATATATATATATATATATATATATATATATATATATATATATATATATATATATATATATATATATATATATATATATATATATATATATATATATATATATATATATATATATATATATATATACATATCATTTTAAGCAATATTTTGTCACTAATTATGGATATCGATTTTATGGACTTAAATATTTTAGGATTTAATCATCATTATATTTAACAGTGCTCACTTTATAATTTTATGGCTAAATACAAGCTTATGTTCTCTTTATGTTTAAAAAATCATTAATGAAAAAAGTAAAACTTATTTACTTAAAGAAAAATAAAATTGGAAAGAGAAAATATTTTTATTACAGTTTTATGCCTATACAGAAAAACACAATTAATGTTATTGGCATAAAATATTCGAATTTGAACACTTTTTTCATTTATTCCGAATTTTCCTTTTTTCGTGATAAATTTTTAAATGAATCATTAATTACATTAATATTACATGTTTATATACGCATACATTGTACCTTATAATTTAATGCAATAGAAAACATTTATAATTTAATAAAAAGTGATATTTTGCTTCTATGATTAGCAACCATTTGAAAAATTCATTTGCTAATTTTTAAAAAAGAAAGTAAAAAAAAAGTGATACACGATTTGAATGGAAGAAAAAAGATTGTGAATTATCAAAATGAACAATAAAAATAAAAAATAATTTTGTAAAAACTAAATGACAGCAAATCGTTACATTCTTCATCATTGAAAGAGCATAAACACTTAGAATCATAATAAGGCATTCTTAAAGAGTGAAGTACCTTTTAAAAATGGTTGTTTTACTTAAAATTAAATGTATGCATATATAACAAATATACAGATAACATGACTGAAACTTAAAATTCAATAGGGTTTAGCAATGGTGAATAATTATGCATCGAATATAATCGGTAGAGATACGTGTTTTTACAATTGAGGTAAAAAGTGTAAAGATTCCTAATACTAGCGATATTATTAATATAAAAATTTAGCAATTAATACAGACGTTTTGGGATTTCAAACCTGGAGAAATATCAGTTTCAGACATTTCTAATTGTTAAAAAGTCAATGAATTTGCATGCTAAGGAAGGGTATTAACCGTTTCAACCACACAAATGCAATCTATAGATATGCTTGTCGTAAGGGACATGGCAGCAGCTTCTTGAAAATTGGCTCTAGGATGGCATGAAATAAAAGTTAATGGCAAAGGTTACAGAAATGAATTAACATAACGTTTCGGTGCTAAATTTGCACTCACAATATAACCAAAATTAACTAAACTCTCTTTGGGGACATCGTCTCACCATGTCATACGCAGATAGAGGGTTATTAATCTATATTAAACAATCGCTGATTGAGTCATTATCTTCAGGACTTCTACACGGGACTGCAAAGGTTATCAAAGAGAGAAGCGTCATTTATCGCTGAACACTATTGGGAAGGGAAAAAGTCCAAATTTGGTAATGAAGAGGCTGTACATTTTGGATTAGAAAACGTAGTGATCAGCCTTACTACTGAAAGAAAAGAGTTTTCGATGAGTTCCATACAGTAACTTCTCTTAGCAATAAATAAGTTTTATTATACCTCTATGGTGTCGGTGACGATCAATTGCTTTATTTGTCCACCTAGATTCATAGGCTCCAATCATCCGACTACATTCAAAGTCGCTCATTTTAATATAACAAATGATCGTGACAATATTTTTTTTCATTCATTGCATATCTAGGATAATAGAAAAGATTAATTTCAAGAATTATCAATTTGAAACTTTGAGAGTTGCCAGACAGGAATGCATGCTATGAAAGTTAATTGACTTTAAATCACACTTGCATATTTCTTATACAAACATTTGCATGCAATTCCTAGATGATAGAATACTTTATAGTTTCGTTTTGCTGCAAAGGTGTTTATTTTAATATTTAAAGTATCATACTTTAAATAAGAAATTTCTTAAACATAAAGTGTTTATCCGTTGTGGAAAAAATGTGTGATGAATATTTTAAATAGTATTTGTATTATTTCTTTTATTATTTGTTATAATTTCATAAAGTTTAAATAACTCTGTATTTATTTTTATAGTTAAAAATATCTAAAACATAATGTATAAACAAACAACTAGAACAAATTCTAACTACATCTAACTAATAACTAAAAGTGTATATGAGCTCTTATATTAGTTTACAGCTAACCTAACCTAAATTTGTTTATATATATATATATATATATATATATATATATATATATATATATATATATATATATATATATATATATATATATATATATATATATATATATACAGAGAGAGAGAGAGAGAGAGAAGTATAAAGCATTAATAAATATTTTCTTAAAAACTGCTTTTATTTTTTTATAGAAATTTAAATTTGATTTAAAACAGAGAATTAATTTTGAAAATGAGAAATGGAAGTATATATAAATAGTGAAATTTAGTTCTGGAAATATTCAAATTAAATTTATTAAACTTTGATGAATTATGAAGTAGAGATTATTATTATTAATATAAGAAATATGTTTGTCATTACGAATATATTGCTTAAAATTTATTTTTTGAAATTGACATCAATAAATGTAATAAACATGCATGAATTTATTGCATATTTAATTTAAAAAATTTGTCAAGTTTTCACTGAATTTAATTTATCATGCTGTATTAATGAAATTGTCAGAGAGCTGAGATCAATTTATTTTAAAGCAAATAAATTTTGTGACAAGTATTTTCTTGATAAGAGAATTCTAATAAATATCATTAATAAATAGATTAAAGAAAAATATAATAAGAGCAGCAATTTCAATCATATCTTATAATAGTCTTTTTATAGTCAAAATATTAAAATTTAAAATAGCGATGCTATTATCTCATAAAAATTATGATATTTTACAGTTTAATCATACGGAATTCTAATGTCTTTAGCTAAATTTCCTTAAAGAAATTTAGACTATATATTTTGAATAATTTTTTTTTCATTATTTTTTCTCGTTATCAACAATATAATTCAATGATAAAATTGATATTTATTATTTATATTTGTTTAGTTTAGATTCAAAAAACTAAGATTTGCTATTATTCATATTATGAATATTTTGACCTATCGAACAAATTTCTTAACGGTGATACAAATCGAGATTATTAAGAAAACTAGACTTTATTATAATCGTTCAGCAACTTTTATTCATTAATAAAAATATTAGCCAGGAGGTTGTACGCAAATGTCAATACTATAAGCTTTTTAAACTTAGTTATTATAGTGTTCCTCGAAATTTGTTTTTCAAAATCTCTCATACTAAAACTTATCTATCTATATATTACAGGTTTTAGGGGAATAAGAAAAGTTGGGGAAAAAGTAAAAAGTATCTTACTAATTTTTTAACATCAATTGGTGTTCAAAATGATGGTAGAAATTTTACTTACTTAACAGCATAATTCTGCATTTGTGCGTTTTTGTGAGAATCTAAAATTTTACTACAGGATAAAAGCAATAGTTTGTTTCACTTCTAATAAGTAAATGTATTTATTAATTTCATCTACGAAAAACTAGTAAATTTTTCTAAATTTTGCATTATGGAACTTTGTTCACGTTGAGATTAATTGAATAAAAGGAAGTCATACACATATATATGTGCTCAATCAAATTCAGCCATGTTATGAATTTTATGTGATGCAAATTGGATTTTTTGCTTCTTATAACATCAATTTAGGTCATAAACTCCAAAATGTATTATTATCATAATGAATTATAATGATATTTTAATAGTAATAAATAGCATAATAGAAATAGTTTTCTGTTCAACACACAATAGTAATCCATATAACAATAGTAGAAAACATCGAATTGAATTTGAAACGTTTCTGTATATTATACAATATACAGAAACGTTATAATTAATGAACTTAATCGCATTTATAATATCTGTAACAATTATAAATCTACTGAAAATCAAATCAAACACTTAATAGCTCACCTAAAAAATAACAATATTCCAATTAATTTTATTTTAAAATATGTAGGAAGTGGGGAATAGCTTGTAAGATTGAAGTAATGCGTAGTTTTTATAACTACAGAAGGGCCACCCAAGCATTGAAGTTCTTACAAGAATCCTGAAAAAAAAACACCTACATTTATACCCTTTAATACATTTTAATTTTAATTTACTACTTGTTTCTAAACCACTTTAACTTTTTGAATTTAATTACTTCTGGCAATACATGTTTATAAACCACTTTAACATTTTGAATTTAATTACTTTTGCCAATATTTCTTTATTTTAATTTGAAATTTACTTTTGGCAACTTCCTACTATTCTCATATATAAATTCATTCTGATTTGCTGGCACATGTATTATGTACTTTTCTACTGTATGTATTTTTCTGTGAAAGAAATGTATTTTCTGTGTTATATATATATATATATATATATATATATATATATATATATATATATATATATATATATATATATATATATGTATAATGTGTGTGTGTGAGAGAGAGAGAGAGTGAGTGAGTGAGCAATTATTTCACCTTACCAGAAATTTATTTTCCAGAAAAGATTCTAGATACTTCCTATAGCGCAAATAAAATTAAGTCAAAAATTATTCAAGTGAATGACACATATAACTCTTATGAAAATATAACAATGAATGTTATTAATTTAGTTTAATATGAATCTGTTACATTTAAAGTTTAATATGAAATATATCTTCAGGGAATCACGTTCTTAAACAATGTGTTTTCGAGAACTTTAGGAATTTTATCGAATTAATTATGTAGAAAGGAATGGAATACATTTATATATATATATATATATATATATATATATATATATATATATATATATATATATATATATATATATATATATATATATATATATATATATGTTGTATAACAAGAAAAGCATTTTGTGTAACTAAAAATAAGATAAAATAGATTAGCAACCAGAACTTCATCTGTATAACTTGCAAATCACTAATGATATATAATTCTAACAGTTACCATATTGCAATACTTTACGAATGATAACGGTTAACAGTTATACTTTACAAATAATAATTTTTATATAGTTTTAAACCTTATATAAACATAATATAAATATATTTGATCTCGCATTTTCCACAAAATTTTATTTATATCACTGAGCTGTATTTGACTGAAAATTTTAGACTTAGTTAAAAACAATACGAAGTGCAGATCGTGAAAGATTATTATCATTTATTTCTGAATCAAAAAGGTCTACAATCTCATTTCTCAAGCTCATAAAATCACAATTGCATGTTTTACACATTCTAATATATTCAAACTAAGTAATACAGCATAATAGCTCTAACAAATATAAAAATTATAATTTTCCTTAAATTTCAAATTTGTAATATTAACGAGTGTTTATAAAGTTTTTATCACATTGTCAACCGAGAGCGGCAATAATGTAATCAAAAATGCACTTCCCTGTTTAACTTATCATCTCAATTCATGAGACCAGCTTAACCATCCTATTTTATTCACGATGCATAACGTGGTCACTAAATTATAAGATCGTTTCTTTCCACGAGATTCCAAATCCTGATTCAGCGTCATGAGATTAAATACCCCTCCTGGAGATTTTTAATGATGATAAATAGCTGTGAAAGGGAGAGGACAACACTTGGGGGGTGTTGAGGGTCCCAAGTTTGCTCATTTTTGAAAGACAAAGTCGATTTATTCGTCAGCCTGAAATGAAGAAGTGGCAAAGGAAGAAAAGCTTATTTCTCAGTTCCCAAATCCTGAAGGACTCTTCAACTCATGTCTCAAGTGCACGAATAAATAAATAAAATGAAAGTGTTTTCTAAGTGCTTCTATGATGTGATGTAAATGTAAATGTATATATATATATATATATATATATATATATATATATATATATATATATATAATAGTTAATTGTATATTTTATAAAATACAATGAAACAAAATACAATAAAAATGCCAAATGGAGAATAGTACACTGAAAATGGTTTTGAATTACAAACCATATTGGTACTTTATTCCATTTTTATCTTATCTTTCTTTGCTATTTTCTTTGAAATTTGTTCTAAGTATCAAATTTCAATGTAATTCTTTCCATTTGGTATTTTCAATGTATTGTTTTTCATTTAATATTTTTAATGTATTATTTTTTTCCATTTAATATTTTCAATGTACTATTCTCCATTTGGCATTTAATTACTATTCTAGCTGCTTTTGCGCTAAATGTATTGCTATGCTTAAATGTTTTTATATATTCTTGTGCTTTTCAGTTCTATATCTAACTTTGCATTTTATATGTATATATATATATATATATATATATATATATATATATATATATATATATATAAAATGCAAAGTTAGATATAGAACTGAAAAGCACAAGAATATATAAAAACATTTATATATATATATATATATATATATATATATATATATATATATATATATATATATATATATATATATATATATATATATATATATATATATATATATAAATTAATAATTTATAAGTGAAAAGCAGCATTTACATTTTGTTTTTCATGTAATGAAATAAATTTGTAAAAATTTCTTACAATTTTTGGAAACATAAATTTATATTTTTAAATAAAAACTTTTATTATATGTCTACTATTTGAATTGTTATTTTTCCTAAAATATGAGATTAACTATTTCCAAATAATAATATTATAGTAAGATTGTAAATGCAAATATAAAATTTTACACTTATTTTGATTCATAGTACAAAAAAAGTGATTTTGACTTATTTGGTTTGTGCTTTAGTTAATTGAATTACAAACCAAAAATACATATAAAATCAGATTATATCATACATTTATAACATCAGCAGATTTGGTCGACTGATATTATTGATCATTCTATTTATTTACATTAAAAAAAAGAAATTTAATGTTATTGAAACTGTTACGTAGTAATATACGGCAGTCATCTTAGTGAATCAAATCATGTTTCTAAAGAGAGTTAACAAAAGTATTTGATAATTTTTGTTAAGTCAAAAAAGATTAGTTACTTTTGGAAATTAGGAAGTATTATATGAAGCATTACGCTTTTGAAAAGTAAGCATGAAAAAAAGGCTTTGGAGAGTAAAATTTGAAAAGAATATTTATACTGTTTATTAGAAAATAATTCTTACGTTCTTGGTAAAAAAGTTGGAACAATAATGAAATATCAATAGAAATTTAATATTAAAACATTGGTATGTTATTTGCTTCATAGCTTCTAGATCACCATTCCCTTTTTAATATATAACTCAAAATTTTCAATTAGAAATTTACTTATTTAAATTTACAAATTAAACTATAATTTATTTAAATTTACAAATTAAATACCACATTTAAATTTCTTTTTCTGATCAGTTTTTTTAAACATAACTTTACAATTTTTACTTCAGAAACACATAAAGATATCTATTTATTTTTACGAACAAATAGTTATTACAAAAATAACTTGTTAAAAACAAATAATAATATCATTGTTAAGAACTTAAAACGAAATATGACCGAAATTATCGGTATTATCATATGATTGATTACATAAGCTTTTAAAAGGAAACATTTTCAGCCATTTGAATGCTGACACAAATATATAACTGAAATAACTTTTCTGACATTTAGATTATTAATGATTAACTTTAGTTAAGAAAATAACTCTTAATAATTTATTTTATATCTAATTCATCGTCTATCCGTCATCATTTTAAATATTATAGATTTAAAAAATATTTTTTAAATCCTTTTTTTCGTGAGCATATTTTATTTATATATCTTCTAAGAAAAGAAACGATATTTCGAGAGAAAAGAAAAAGAAAATGTAGAAAGCTGACAGAAAATAAGAACATCATTCATGAAAATCATTAAAGACATCATTTAAAAGTTTGATTGAACTCTTCCAATTTTTGCAACATAATAAAGCATTCAAAAATAAATAAATACAAATATAAATATTTGGAGTTTCCTTTTCTATTGGGCAACTATATGTATATTAATCTAAATATAATAAACAAAAGGAACAAGATACGGCACAAACACCGTATAATCCAAGATTCCAAATTCTCAATTTTTTGGCGACGAAGAAATGTTGCTAAGATGACGTATTGTAACTTGCGCTATGACGTAAATACTCGGGTTCCCAAAATAGAATTTTCTGCATAAGTCTCATAGATTTCCATATTTATGACGTAATAAAAAAACAGGTTGCCAGAAACATCAAAAAATCCGCCGATAAAATCAGGAAACTCAGAATTTTGCATCCTGGATTATACGGCATCTGTGCCCCAGATACCTAAAATACGCTGTTGGACATTATTGTCAGTAAATTTATTGAAAATTGATAAAAGATCAAAAATGAGATATCCCTAGATTAAGTAAGTTAAACTATTTTATATTTCACTTCTTAATGACATTTAATTGATGCTAATTACAAATTGTATCAAAATTTTCTTCCCCAAAGAAAATTGAAAACAGCATTAAACACCTTAATTTATGATTTCCATAAACTCCTCTAAAGTACTTGATGTTACCAATGAATGCACATAAAAAGAAATATAATTATTCATAATAATTAATGTTCTTGTTAAAATTTAATTCAAGATTTTGGATTTAATTACAACAATTATGGCATTGGTCATTTCTGAATAATAATGGACGCAAAATCTTCATACAAATGAAAGCTCAATTCTATACAAAAAGATAATTTGAAATTGATTTCTTTAAATGCACTGATAATATTAGAAATCCAAACTACTAGAAATATTCAGTCAATTTAAAATCTTGGAAAATTTCTAACAATTCTAAAGTTTCTTGTTTTTTCTCGTACAATTTAAAATAAAATTTACCTGAGCAATTAAATTATAAATGTTTGGTTAACAATTATTTCAGTAATTAAAATTGTGTATAGAAATTTTTTAAGACACAGTGCAACAAAGATTATATAAATTTCATAAAAAAATATTTATATAATATGTATACAAGATTTTTTGATACCTAATACATTTTGTATTACACTTTATATTTTTATGGATTTAAGAAGAAAATGCATTTTTTACAATTAGATATGACTAAAACTATGCGCAAAATGTTTTTATGCATCTTAATTCACATTGCTTTCTTTAGCAATTTTCCATTTATTATACAAATGAAATTTTAACTTTTCCTGTGTTTATGGACTATTATTTATTTATGTCTTTTTAAAACTTCAATCCCTCTAATGAAAACATAAAAATAGATCGAAATTTCAATCATTTTTACTAAATGTAAAAGTATTTGTTATTATGTTACATATTTTTGTTTATATAAAATTTATTGTTAAATAAATGGTAACTTTCTGAAAATTTGATTTAACTTGATAAATATCCATTTTCACGCAAAGATCATATTTAGACTCGAATATAATATTTTCATTTTATTGAATATAGTCACTGAAAAACGTTTAAAAATACAATTATGTGAGTAATGTTTTCTTTTCATAGCAGCATAGATTATTTGAAACATTGTTATATGTGTTGGAATTTTGCTGAATAAGTATTTTCTAAACTTAAATAGGATTTAATTCACTTGAAAGTTGTAATTGTTTTTATTGAATAGAAAGAAATCAATCATTACACAAGGCGATTGTGATACAATTTAAAAGGAAGACAAAACAAATAATCTATTGGAAAATTATAAGGTACGGAAAGTAGAATCATTCTAAATTTTCAGAAAGTAAATAATAAATATTAATCATATAATAAATATTAAATAGATGTTAATAATAAATATTAAATTGAGAAATATTTTTATTAAAAATCCTTTACTAAAAATTAAATAATCAGTGTTTGTAAATGTGTTGTTGAGAACATTTTTAAACAAAAATAAATAAGACTTGTTTTATATTTTAGCATGCAAAAGTAGTTCTTTAAATATGTATCATAAAATTAAAGGGCAATGTGAGTTCTTAGAATTTGAAAAAAAAATTGTTTATTTACTTACTGGGAATGAAATATAATCATACTGCTTCATTTGATGCTTAGTTTTAACTACATATGATTAACTATTTAGCGTTTTATAACAACTTTAAAGTGTCATGTTTATTTTTACACTCTGTATTTTATTGTTACTTTTTAGATTAAAATATTTACTTTAACATCATTTCGTTGTAAGTAACAAAACATCTCTGTAAGAAATTGAAATTTTGATACTAATTTTCAAAATTATTTACGTAAATCACTCTTTACAAAAAAATAAGTCTCTAAAAATATGTTTGAAACCAAAATTTGTAGTTTGGTGTTATAATTAAATGCCTATGACTTAGTTATGCAAAATAGATCAATGCAGTTTCATCAAAGCTAATATAAGGATTATTTAGGAAGAACTGAAAGATTAAGCAAAAGCATCATAAGCTTTTAATAATTATTGTCATCAATTCATTATTAAAAATATGTAGAACATACTAAAAATTCTTTGATAAAGGTTAATCATTGAACCAGGAAAAAAACCCTTCTCAAAAAAATTTTAAGAACTTTTTCAATACTTGGACACATTACATATATGAAAAATTAAAAAGAAAAAATATATTAAACAATAGTTTCTTTTTGCTCTTGTTTTTTTTAACAGAATGGTAATCCATTCATATCTAAGAATACTTATCTGAATCGAAGTAGCTATAAATTTTTAAGTAAATTTTTTACAAGAGCACAATAAATTTTTTCATCAGTATTTGTAATCACAAAATCCAGTATTGAACCATAGTATTATTTTCTATTTGTTTCAAGTTTAATATTTTTTATAAAATTATACTTGATTTCACTTTTAAAGTCATTTTAAATGAGTTTTTAATTTGAAGTAAATTAAATATTAAAATTTAATAAATAAATTAAAAATCAAAAACTCTATTGTCTTTTGAAATATTAATATGGAAAATGAATGTCAAATTACAATCTGTATAATGCTACTTAAAAATATACATCTCATGACTGTTCTGTGAATGAAAAATAAATACATTTTAGCTTGATAAATCAGATTTAGTCATAATGTGACCTTCAGAATGAAAATATAATAATAAAAGTATTCCTTAATAATAAATAACTATAAGAAAATGAAATTGTTGCTAAGAAGTTTGCACTGTAAAAGTATTTCGTAAGAAATAATCACGAATTATGTGATAATTGAACTAGCAGGTGAAAATATATCACATTATTGAGTGTCCAAATTTGTAACTCTTCTCTCAATCGGATAGGCTATTTTAATATTTTAATACAAAAAGGAATAAATATATTTTTGATCGCTAAAGTTTTAGGAGAACAAAATTTTTTGGATAAAGTTTTCAATGAATGTGACAAATAATTATTTTTAAAGAGGTGCTATTTAAATTTTTCGTCATAAATCATGTTGAGTATTGATCATTTTGTAATAAGAAAGTATAAGTATCTTTATCAGTGTGAACAAATTGATTCAATTTAAAATGATGAAGGAATAAAATAAGAGTACATTACTAATACCGAGTTACTATCTTATACAACAATCAAATATTAAGCCAACTTTAAAACATTAAAATACAAAAATGTATTTAAGATATGAACTTCATACTATATAAATTTAATTTCTCAGGGGTATCTTTTCTTTCAAATTTGAACCAGCAGACTTTTTATTTATTTATTTTTTTACCAACAATAATGCAAAATAGCAAACTTTTGAAATTCTCTGAACTATTAAATTCTACTTTATAAGAAAAAAATTTCTTCATACAGACTTATATTACTTTTCATTCTTCTCTTAATTTTTTAACATTCATTGCACTAAAACACATAAATTTTGAACTAATTTAACATTTTTGTAACTGCACTTCTCAGAAAAAAATATTTTTTTATTTTATTAATATCATATCAAAATCGAATCTTTTTTAAATCCTTTTGAAAACGCTGAGTGTTTTAATAATTGGTAGTCTAATTTTTTACCTAAAAATGTTAATTTATGTTTTAATCTTCTTAAATAGAACTATTTCAGATTATTTTGTAATAGCTAAAACGGTTCGTAATCCCTTTGCTACATATCTTTGATCATTAATCAAAATGTTTATATTGAATAAAAATACATTTATTTGCAAAAAATAAAAATAAGTATACAGCAACACAGTATGTATAATATTACTTTTTATTTTTTCTGTCATTTTTATATCTCTTTATAAAACTTATTTAGCAAAACAAAATATTTTAACTTTTACAGATTAATCGAAATTTTGATTTAAAATATTTGGTTAAAGTTCACTTATATCTAAAAAAATGTAATAAATAACGAAATAGTTTGATTAAGATCGAAAAATTAATTGATGCAAATAACACTAATAAACAAGATAGAGGTGAAATTTTTTTTTGTAAATTTTAATCACACATACCAAACATACAAAAACATTAAACTGGATTTTTAAATGGATTATCTTCCTTTGGGAATAATTTATCTTTCAGGAGAATATTATTACATTTGTCATTTTAATATCTATACAAAATTTTATTTTTAAACGGCTTTTTCATTATTACTCGCAATATTAATGATTTACGTTAAATTAATAGAGTCAATTATGTTATTAATTTTGAACATTTTTCTGCCATAATAAAAGCTTTAATTAAAGTTAGTTTAGCACTTTATTTGAAAAAAAAACAATATCTTAAAAAGTCAATATTAATATCGTTGTTCCCAATGGATTTTAAAATTAATCCTTTCAGTCCAGAAACACATTATTAAGATTAAATATATATTAATATATTTATTTGATTTATATATTAGTATATTCATTAGAAAACCTGTTTTTCGGTATTTGATAAAACTCGCTTTCGTTTGTATTCTCTAAATTTTATAGTAAATAAATATGAAGTTTTAAAATGCTATACTATTTTTTCGTTGTTCAATTCACACTGAAGCAATGCGAAACATTTGTTTAATGGGCATATTTATGGATTTAATTTTTAGGTTATGCTTTATTTAAATTCTTAAGCAAAACATGGTAATTCAAATCACTAAAATAAATGAACTCATTTTGTAATCAAATATATTATGCGTTTTGCATTATTATTCTGCAAATTTATCTTTAAATAAAGTAGAAAGCTTTCGTAAAAATATAATTTAAGTCATAGAAACATTTTGACCTATTTTATTTCTTAAAAAAAAAACTATAATACTCATTTTTAGATTATAAAATTTAGAAGCTCGTCATTATGTTTGAATAGTATTTAAGCAAAAATATATTACAAATTTACAATAATTTATAAGAATTTTAACAAAATTTCATAAAATACTATTATTATTAGGTTTATTTATTAAATTTTTATGAGTACGTATTCATTTTCTTTGAACATTTTTTACATATTTTAACAAAAGTAAAATAGAATCGGTTTTTGTGAAGATTTAGATTGGTTGTAGCCCAAAGGTCATATTTTTGAATACGGTGTAAATTTGACTTGCATCTACAGTCAAAGTGGTCATTTTTTAAAATTATTTTCTTCGCAACTTTATGAATAAGGATTCATTCTTAACCGTTTCATAAGTAATACAATTTTAATAATTTTCTGGAACACTTTACTTAATAAAAAGGAAATAGTTTTGAAACTACAAAAAAATCAGAAATAAATTGGAAAACATTTTCGCTAATTAATGATTTTCTTCCTTTCCATCTGCACACTTTTGTGGAATTGTGTAATCAGCAAATATTTTAAGCAGATTAATTTTAAATTTATTTAAATTGTAATATTTTCTTGCATATTCCCACTAAAAGTTTTCAGAAGAATAATGTCTTTTTATATAACAGTTCAATAGGTTAAAAACAGTAATTTGAAGTAAATTTCTAGATAATTTCAAAGATTAAAATCCAAAGTGTGAATGAAACGTATTTTCTCTTAACTGAATATTAAAATGATAATAATTCAAACAAAAACCAGGTTAAGTTATAAACAAAGGATTTTGAGAAATTCTTAAATTGACATAATATTGATTTAATTTATTTAAATAGATGTTACTTTTAATTTTTTATATGTTAATTAAATTATATGAACTTATTAAATTATATGAATTATATGTTTAATTAAATTATATGAACAGGTCTAAAATATTCTTCTTACTATATTAGAATTTTTAATAATTAAATATAATAAATTAAAATTTTAAATATAATCTAAACTTAAGATGCTATAAAATTACTACATAAATCATATTTAGCATTGTTTTTAATGATATGTAATGTAATATCTTTCAAGTTTTTGATATCATTAAAGCTTTTAAATTGTTTAATACACTTTCAATAGAATGTATCAACCTTTCATAAATAGCAAGATTTTATCATACCATTTTAATGATTGTCACATATTTCAATAATTTTGTTTAGGAAAAAGGAATGGTAGTAATTAGTTAAAAGGAATCCTATATCCTAATTACTAACCCAACAGATACATTTAGAAATAAAAATGAGTTGTTGAAATAATGTAACTTATCAAAATATTGTTTTTTGGATGAAGTGAACGAAAGTTTTTTATTTTGATGGTAAAAATAATCCACCCAATAATCAATGAACTTATTTTAATACTGTCTGCTTAACAATAGCGTTCTATATCAAACACGATTTCATATTTTGGGAATCAGTATCACTATAAGTTAAACTCTATAAATTTAAGTGCTTTCGTTTAAAGAATTGTTTAACACTATCAGGTAACAATTTATTTAAAAACTGACAACAGTGTATTAAAAATCGATGAAAATTGATTTATCCTATTAATTGATATTGTGCTAGTATAATAATAGAATAATTAAATCCTATAATTTATCAAAAACACTTTAAAAATTAAAAATATTTTATTTTTAATCTCTAAGCAGTTAAGGCTTTAATTGTTTTAACAGATAGAAACAATGTAATATTTCCTGACAATACGATAAAAATATAATTTGAAATGGAAATTTTAAAATCTATTTATAAATCTGCACCTATTTATTATAATCAGTTCCACAATAATGAAAGTAACAAAATTTCCCATTTAAATAATTTGCAAATAATAAGTTCCTCATTCAAAAGAATAGAAAGATTCAATTTTCCAAATTAAATAAATAATAATTGAAAAAATAACATTTATGCATCATCATGCATTGATATTTCTAACTCCAGAGGTAGCAAAATTTTATGTTTAATGAAAATTGATGTATATATGTATATATATATATATATATATATATATATATATATATATATATATATATATATATATATATATATATATATATATATATATATATATATATATATATATATATATATATATATATATATATATATATATATATATATATATATATATATATATATATATATATATAATAAATAAATATATATACATATATATATATATATATATATATATATATATATATATATATATATATATATATATATATATATATATATATATTTATATTTATATACATATATATATATAGGTGTACACGTGTAATTTTCTTTCCAGTATCTATTAAAATAATATTATTTTAAATGTCTGTATGCATATATTTTACAAACAATCAATCTTATTCAATGAAGCATTAGCATTTCTTACTTAGCAGCAATCATCCCATATTTATTAGAATTATATCAGCTTTAACGATTTCTTTTTTCATATTAAAATATCATGTTTATATTACATAAAATTCTTAAACTCATTATTTATGAACGGGGATAATGAAATACATTTTTATTTAATTGACACGCATTCGATGTAAAAATATAATTTAATCTAATAACAAAATCTGAATCCGGTATTCAAAGCTTTAAATATATTTAGCAATAAAATATTAAACTATTTCGTTTCAAATGAGTGTTTCCTGATATAAATTTCAATGTATCCATGTCAGTTATATTTATTTAATCAAAACCCAATAGTTTGGGTGTTACTTATACCTAAAAATATTATCGAGTATGTAAGGGCTTAGAAAATTGTCTCAACCAGAATCAAGTAAATTCTTTCAATCAGCAATAGAAGAAATAAATCCAATTCTTTTTCCTTACTTTAAGTAGAAAGGAAGAAATTCTTTAGGACAACTGCCTTGTCAATTAAGGCATGAAGCTAAAAGAGATGATTCAAAGTTCATCCGACTTAGACAGGTTTGGTTGATTGATTGCATTCGAATTCAAAGCAAGATACTTAGGATTGTTTTTATTGTCTGGATTCTTTCAGAAACAAATACCAAAAACTTAGTTTCTTTGACTCCGATCTTGATTTGTGACAGTTTTAAGATGAAACTAAGTTTACTTTTAAGATTTAGTCTGTTCTGTAAAGTTTGCGTAACTTTCAAAATTTATATTTGAAATTTTATCAGATTATTTTACATTGTATTGAAGATTGATTTTAAAAATGTTATATTTGAGGATTGTATTTTGAAAAATAATGCTTTATTTCAGATTGAAAAGTGGAGAAATTAATTATTATCTTAAAATGATTCATTTAATTATATGCTTATATGATTGAAATAATATGATTCCTTTAAATAATATATCCCTAGATAAAATAATATCAGTACAATATCAATAGAATACAAATTATTTATTTGTGTTAACTCGATTTTTCAGATTAATGAAACGCAAAAGCTTCTTAAAAAGAATCTGAGCAATAAGTTTAGTTATATATTTTTTAACATATCTTCTATTTGTTTATATTTACTCTTTAAAATTACACTAGTATCTTCACTATTTATTTGATTAAACATTTTGTAAGTTGTTTTATGTTTTTTCGTTTTGTTTCGTAAGTTGTCTTATGTTTTCAAATTATTTCTATGCGCATTAAAATTTCTTCAAATAGCATTTCACAATTTTGCTGCATTTTATGAAAAGTGTGTATCATTTTTAGTGAACATTTTCTATTTATTTTTAAATTTTCTTTAAAAATTTCAGATAATTGTTTTTTTCCTATATACATATTATAGCAATGTTGTGTTGCAGCATCATGGGAACCTAAAAACAAATGATGATGATGCCATGTCATTTTAAATGAAGATCAACTGTGAGCTAAGTACATAATAATGAGACTTGCTGTCTAAAGTTCAATATTAGACTTAGGTATAGACACAAAGTAATACTCTTGTATTTTTCTATGCAAAAAGCAGCTTATTTCCGTATTCGACAAGAGACTATGTTAGGGCAAAATCTACTTCATCCAATGCAATAGCAGATATTTTTACCATCTGTGAGGTAATGGAATCTTTTTCATTTAAAGTACACATTTTGAATTTATAACTAATTCAAAATTGGAAATCTATATTTAAATAAACTCATTTAAATCAGTTATATTTCTGAAATTAAAAATCCAAATTTGTAAATTTTTTAAGAATAATCACTTAACGTAGCAACAAGTGAAATATATTTGAAGACTAGTAATAGATAAAAAAATAATCTCTTATTCTACAGACCCAAAAAAGTAAGTTCTGTAGACTTAAGAAAAGGAAAATTAACTACTGTTTTAAGGAATCATGCCGTACTATATTTTTAAAATAACATAACAGCTTTAAATATTTAGAAACATGCGCTTAGTACCGTGGTAGCCTAGTGGTTAGGGTATTGGCCTACCATCCGGAAGGACGGGGTTCGATTCCCAATGCCGCCAAAGACCCACCGACTACATGCGATTTACGTGCTCGTCAAATCTGTGGAATCGAAAGTCCTGTGGTCACTCGTTGAGCAGTTATCATGAGTGTAATGGTCTGCAGAAAATTTCCTCCCCCTCCAAATCAATATCAAAATTGAAAGCGTGTATCCTCTGGTAGTGCCATCTATCGGAGGGGCTTAGAGTAAAATCGTACTTTCACTTTCGTGGCGCTCTGGTTAAACGAAAGACGCATCCTACTGACTTTAATTCGTATAGCCAACAGCATAGTGAGTTTAGCTTGTCCAGTGTCATAAGTAACAACAACAAAAAATGTGTAATGTATTAATGAAAGTAATTGTATATTTGACCCCACACACACACACACGATAATGATATCATTAAAAAATTATCCCCAGTTTCAGTCCAATAATCAGTTTATGGAATTTTTTTCATTATTATCAACTTAAATCTTCGTTTAAAGACAATCGTATTTTAAAATTTGTGCTTTAAGCAAAAAATAATTAAAAATAATCTACTTATTTTTTCTAAAATTACCTCTGAGTATTTCTGAATTACTTACGAAATGACTTTTCTTAATTAAGCTTACTTAGACTAACATTTCAAACATTATTTATATTTAATATTTTTTTGCATTTTAGGACATTAATGGAAAATATAGTATCTTAAATTAATTATTCTTTAAATGTGAACTAACTATTTCAGATAACTACCTCAGATATATATTAAAACACTTCAATAAATATCTCTAATACTTAATTTCAAGATATATTTATTTGTGTGATTACCTAAAATTAAGCAAATTGATTTCATAAGTATTATTAATTCTGATTAAAAAATATAAATTCAATATTAAAATGTTAAGGTTTCTTTTCAAATAAAATGTTATTATTATTAATGTTTAAAATTGAACTTGTATCAAATAAAGATGCAAAAAAGACAAAGAATTCTCGACGCAAAATTTTATTTTTCTCATTGGCTCAGAAACCTGGTTAAGAATATAAGTTACGATGATGTAAAATTCAATGCTTAAAAAGTAAAGGTTAAAAAAATAGTATTTAATTTAATCACGTAACTTTTGAGGAAATTAACTGCACTCAAATATTTTTTTAATTTGAATATACTGAACAAGAAGCTAAAGGGTTAAACTTTAACATTTAATTTATCAGTTCCTATAATTTATCGTCCTTTAACTTTTAATTTATTTGTTCATAAGCTCGATTCTCATCTCGGGAGAGGATGTTCAAAGATGTGTTTAATAATTTTAAATCTGTGATTCTTATTCAAAATATGCACGGATGATAAATTAACTATTGTATAACAATAAAATTAACTTACAATACAACTATTCTGATACAAATTTATATGACAAATATCACATTACATATAGTTTTTATTTCAAATATTATCTTAAATAGTATGTAACTGTATAGTTATTATTAATGAAGTATTACTTACTTATCTATTAGAAGAATAATTGAAAAATTCTTAAATTATGTATATTTTTCCAACTGTACTTCCTCAAATTTAAAGTTTAAATTAAGACATACGCATAATTGATAGTTTTTACATAATACACAAGCTGTTATCGATATATTAGATAATATTTTATACGCGTGCATTAAAATATCAAGAATTAAATATCTTCAAGAATACTTAAAATCACCTGTTACTTAACTGTGATTATGGACATAGCTGACAAATCAATATTTTTGCTTATAGAAATTAAGAGGCTCATTTCTAATTAAAATTACGACAGTTAAATAAGACGTCTATTTTTTAAATTCTTGCAAATGACTCATTGTAATTTAATCTCTAAATGTACAAGCAAAATAACTTATGGATTCTGTAAGATTATTTTTTTAACACCATACCATTTTTTATCAAACAATTTTAAGGGTCAAATCTGTTATTTTCCAAACCAAAAAATGCACTCCTATTACACTATAGTGCATTATAATCAATCATAGTGTGTTAGTTCAAAAAGAGAAATGTTTTTATAAAAGGTATTGAATCCACATGGATCAAAACAAGCATTAAGGTTTACAAGCCATTACAATTTTTGAATTTTGATCCATTTTATTCTGAACGCTTTAATTTTATTTATCCCCAACGTTTTATTTTATTTATTTTCTAATCATATTATCATATGTATATTCTCGTGTAAAACTAAATGTGTGTGTACATATATATAAAAGTAAAATTTTAAATGAAATTAAATGAAAGTAAAAAAGAATTTGCTTTTATGATAAAATTATTTGAATACTTCGAAGTATTTTCCTCGTCAAATTATTGGTTATAAAAATTTTGAAATTATTTTATGTTGATAAATAATTTAAGTAATTTAGATGTTTTGAAATGCTGTTTAATGTAATGTAAGTTACTTCAATGAGTTTTATTTTTAGAAATACTGAAATTATTTCAAATTTTTATCATGAACTATAATTATTTAAATATGAAATTTAATATCGTTATTGAATGAATAATTATGTTAAAATTCAAATTTAAATAACAAACTTTGAGTGTTATTTAAAGCTTAATTTGATAAACATAATAGTTATGACAATAGATATATATCTAAACATTATATATAATGATATAATATAATATACTAATTTTCATATCTTATGTTCCTGAAATTCAAATAAGATACATATACTTTTCATGTTTAATGATATTTTATGTTAACTCTATTTAAATGCAACTTTGTTTTACACTCTCTTTCTAAACTTCGACAAAGATATTTAGATATATTAAAATATATTATATTAGATGAAAAAATAGATTTCTGCGGAGAATTTTGCGTTTCACGAAATATGGTGCACATATTTAGTAGAAATAAATTAACGTAACATAGATTTATATGTGTCCCATTTTATTCTGAACATTTTTTATGAAATTCTACATTATATTATGTACTTTAGAAATGGAAAATAAGATTTGAATGCTCTTATATAGTGACTATAATACTACTACCTAATTACATGAAATTTTACAATATAATTACATCGATAAGATAAGATCCTTATAAATAAGCTAATTCACATTGAAAACATGGAGATCATATGAAAATTGCATTTTCCTTATCAGAATGCAGGTCAGTCTTAAAAATTAATCTAGAATAAAACTTTCTTTAGTGTAAATTTTATCTTTAGATAACTATTAAAATATAGGTGATATTTATATTTATATATATTATTGAGATATACATTATAATATATACATATACATACATATATAAAATATAAATGGAGAATAATAATCAAATACTAAATGGACAATAATACATTAAAAATACATTGAAAATACGAAATATAGTAAACAGATAGAAAATATGTTCAATAGATAGTTTAAAATTTCAACGAAACATAGAATAAAAGGAAAATAGTACGAAGTACCAACATGGCCAGCTTCTTCAGGGGGTGTTAACCACATTGTTACAAAGTATGCCTTTTCTGCATTTGGCTCAAGACTGAAGTCTTAAAGAAGCCAATACACCCCAAAGCCACACTAAAAATGTCAAACCAAAATATCAAAAAGAATAAAAGAAATAAATGGCAAGCTAAAATATAATCCAAAATATATAAACCAGAAAAAAGTAATGTTAAAACCAATGTTGCATAAAATTCCCAACTAATTTTTACTAATCAAAATTAAATCCAGATCGAAACCCGCAAGAACTTAGCATAAGAAATTTATATGTATATCTATCTATTTATATATATATATATATATATATATATATATATATATATATATATATATATATATATGTATATATATATATATATATATATATATATATATATATATATATATATATATATATATATATATATATATATATATATATATATATATATTATATATATATATATATATATATATATATATATATATATATATATATATATATATATATATATATATATATATATTTATATATATATATATATATATATATATATATATATATATATATATATATATATATATATATATATATATATATATATATATATATATATATATATATATATATATATATATATATATATATATATATATATATATATATATATATATATATATATATATATATATATATATATATTGTACCCGATAACTGTAACTTTATGAAGAATTTTCATAATCATTGCATAGAATAAATAATTTAATAAACTTGACAAGTAATTCAAGAAAACCTTTAATGGAAAAATTTTGTAAGCAAAATTTTTAATAAATTACTTCTCTAACACATAACATTGTTACTGTAATTAATCAAAACATCGTAATGTCATTTTCTTTATTCAATTTTATTCCTGCCGGAATTAAATTTGTCTTAGTTGCTGATATACATTTTATCAACAAAATGAATTATTTTCCTCGTAGAGACATAATTGCATTTAAAATTCAGGTGGGAGTCAACTAAAGAAGCAAGAATGAGAAATGTATTAACATTTAAATTAGTTCTAGAAATATACTGATTGAAACTCTAATTTTCTAATTTTTTTGTATACTCTTGAGGAAGTTTGAAAGTTTTATCTTTTTCTTTACACTGACACATTCATTATATAAAAAGAATTCCAGCAAAAGTTGGACCGAAAGTTATTAAATAAAAAGAAAAAAATTTTTTATATTCGCCATAGTTAATTTCTTCCAAATTTCGCTTAAGTCTGACTAAATTCAATGCTTTAAATTAAAAGAGAAAAATTAAAAAAGTAAGGCAATTGAAGGGAGTTTATTTTAAAAAATTAAATTGAGGTTTACAAATTTTAAAGAATATTTAATATTAACAATTTCTAATTTCTTTGATGATTTAAATGATACATTATCGCACATTATTCATGTGAATATATTAATAATTTTACATAATAGGGAAACAAAGCAAATTGTATAAAAATTATTTATTTAAATATTTTAATATTAGCACATCAAAAATAGGTTACTAAGCTATATAATGTAAAATAAATTAGAATAAGTAAAATAATTTCAATGAAATAGAAAGAGTTTAAGGATGTAAGATCAAAAATATAGATCAGATTAAAAATTTTATATAATAGTGCCCTTCTTGTCCTCTTCAGATATAATTTCTTACATTCGAATAATATAAGTTAAATTATATCAGTTTAAAAATGTTATTTTCATTAAAATAGTTGAAATTATTGAAAATAGCTTAATCATTAATAATAACTAAATATTTCTATAGTGTTGATTGTTAAGCGAATTGAAATCGTAATTTGAGAACACTAGCGACTGATAGAGGAGAGGTTAGCGCTCCTAACTTCGATGCAATAACTCCATGTTCGAATCCTGGTTCGGGCATGGGTGTTCCTTTCATCTCTCTGTATTCGTTTCTTTATCCTTTCACTTTCGGGGAGCGGATGGAACACCCACCTGGTGCTTCACTTCATAAGATGCCATCATATTCGTTCTTTGTAGCGTTGAATAGGATTAAATCCAAAAGGGCAGCCATGCATTAGATAAAAAAAAGTTGAGAAAGCTGTAATTTATTTTGCATTACATAAGAACAACATATTATGCAGATAATATGTTGTTCTTAGAAAAGTTACAATTTAGGAAACCAAAATGTTATTTTTACCAAGCAAGCTTTTATTTCCGTCGTTACAAAATTTAATTAAAATTACTGTAAAATTGTATTCTAAAAAGTTAACACAGCAAAAAGTTTCTTTGTGATTATTTATTTTGCATATGTGTTTTTATTTCTTCACTTACAAAGTTTAATGGATTTAATAAAGTTAAATTCAACTTTCAATTTACTGAAATAATAAATATCAATTTTTTCTGAGTTTTTCCCTTTTATGGTTTTTAAAATATATGTGTATCATCTTATAAATTAAAAAAATTCCATCTCTAATATTTAAAATGAAATTCTGAAAAAGGTAAGTTTAAATTAAATGTAAAATTTAATGAGTCATTCTGAAGAAAGTATCCAGAATCGGAAATATTTTTAAAAATAATTTTCGTAGAACTTCAATGGGAATATTATTAATTTTTTAACTTAATTACCAGGACTGTAATATTGGCAATAAATGCTGTTTTTAACTTAGTCTCAAGAGTTCAAAAAACTGTGTAATATTAAATTGCAAAATTGAAATAAATGTTTAAAAAATTGCAGATACTTTCAAATAAAATCTAAAAATGTCTTTATACTGATGATAACGTCAATGCTTCCGATGATGCAAACTGAAATATCCATCTAAAGGTGTTAAATAAAGTATTATTGGGACAGTTTTATTTCTATTATGTTAACAATCTTATATAATATTACGTATGTAGCTTATTAGACAATACTTTTATTTTTATTAGACATTTTCAACAATTGTATTACATACGTACTTTCTAATGCACTTGTAATCTTGAAGATGAATGCATAAATTAATAAAAAAATTAGACTTCAAAAGACATAAGAATATGGTTGATTAATTAATTATAAATAGAAGTTTTTAAAGTTAATTAAGGCAATTTTGAGCTAATTTTTTCATTTTCTTCACATAATTAAGAATTTAAGAAGATAGATGTCTTTATGTGTAAAAAAAGATTATATTTATGTGTAAAAGCATTAAAAATCTTTATATACATCAATAAATCTCAGATTTATATATATTTATATACTTGTGTATTTCAATATTACACTTACAAACTCTTCATAGGATTAAAAATTGTAAAACAATTAAACGTTTTGCATTATTTCTTACTGTGGAAATTTATATTATTCCAACTGTAAAAAGCTTTACTGGAAAATTATATAAAACGATATTGTAATTTATTTTTTAAACTTCTCATCATGTTGTTTCAGAGAGAAAGAAATTTTTATTTAATTATTTTCAAACGATTAATTTCTTTTATTATATAAGTTTGTTTTTTTAAATAATAATAATAATAATTAACGTCTTAAATCACTTTTAATAGCAGATAAGTCTCCAATTGAGCAATTCCTAAGAATATATAATTTTTGCTTTGATCAATTAAAAGCAATATCATAAATATAAGTTATGAATAAAAAAAAATTTAGGTATGGGAAGAAATAAATTTTGACCTTTAATAATGTTTCAAAAGAGATGCTAAAAACATTTATGTGTGCATTTACAATTACTTATTCAGCATTTTTATAAAATATTGTTCTAAGAAATGTAACATATTTTATAACTTATTTTTCTTAATTTTTAATAATCAAACTTTTCAGAACAATTAATGGAAAGCTATATTTAGCATCATCTTAAGTTTGAATATTAAATGTTCGTTGTATGAGTTCTGATTATAAATAATTAAAGGTAATTTGAATAAAATTTATTCAAGCACATTGATAAATTACAATTTTGTATTTTTCTAAACTTTTTTATTTTATTTTTATATTATTATTTTATATTTATTTTTTATATTATTTAGTATATTTCTAAACTTAAGAATTTAATTGCAATATAAAGAATCAAATTACAACAGGTGGTTATTACTAAACTTCTCATATAAATGCCATCCTACAGTACAAACGGGTGAATGGAAGGTAAGAAATTTTGTATATGGTCTATACACCAGATGTGCTCACACTACATGATGCTCACGATACTCAAAGAATTTCGAAAAAACATTTCTTTCAAAATGTCCACCAGAGGGTGCTATTTCGTGAAAAAACCGGCAGTTTATCAATAAATGATCAAAACGGAATTTAAAAATACACAATATTAACATTTATTGACTAGTTTCTTATAACATTATCATTGAACCCCATTAAGTATAGGTAAGGGAGAAACAAAAACAGTTCAGCTTGCAGAAGCAAAAATATATTACAGTGAAATTGTATAAAAAGAGCAGTTGTTAACAGTATCCAGAACGATATAGGGAAATGTGCTCCAATCGACCATCCTCATTTACCTGCAAAATCTCAACTTAATGGACAATGTATTCAACAGCAGAGCACAACTAATCAGTTGTGAGGATTCGCACATGAAACGTTATGGAATTTTTAAAATCATTCAATGTCAAAACATCTGCACAATATACCAGTCATTTTAAATAGCCCTATAACTAGAAATCACATGGAGTAAAATCTGATCAACATGGATTGGGAAAGGAGCGACTTATAACACTGGGAAGAGTTAGAGCAATAGCACTTACACTGACTTATGGATACAAGCCTAGGGATTCTGCAGATCAATGGTTGATGCAAGGACTCGGTTTTGCTGTAGTTGCTTCACAATGAACGTCTACAACATGTCATGGTATCGGGAGCCCATTTCGGAACACATAACGTACCCACATTGATCGATTTTCTCAAAAAAGAATGGCCCAGTGAATTTCACATTAAATCCACACCATACATCAGTGACATTTGGAAATTTCAATTGAATTTCAGTGGAGATTAGCGCTGCAGAGTGTGTGGAAACAATGGTTGATGCAAGGACCCGTTTTTGCTGTAGTTGCTTCACAGTGAACGTCTACAACATGTCATGGTATCGGGAGCCCATTTCGGAACACATGACGTACCCACATTGATCGATTTTCTCAAAAAAGAATGGCCCAGTGAATTTCACATTAAATCCACACCATACATCAGTGACATTTGAAAATTTCAATTGAATTTCAGTGGAGATTAGCGCTGCAGAGTGTGTGGAAACAATGGTTGATGCAAGGACCCGTTTTTGCTGTAGTTGCTTCACAGTGAACGTCTACAACATGTCATGGTATCGGGAGCCCATTTCGGAACACATGACGTACCCACATTGATCGATTTTCTCAAAAAGAATGGCCCAGTGAATTTCACATTAAATCCACACCATACATCAGTAACATTTGGAAATTGCAATTGAATTTCAGTAGGGATTTGCGATGTAGAATATGTGGAAATAATGGTTGATGTAACGACCCGCTTTTGCTGTAGTTGCTACACAATGAACGTCTACAACATGTCATGGTAACGGCGGGGCATTACAGAACATGTAACAAGCCCACATTCATCGATTTTCTCAGAACAGAACGGTCTAATGATGAATTGCACCATGAAATCCACACCATACATCAGTGACATTTGGAAACTGCAATTGAATTTCAGTGTGGATTTACGGATTTTCTTTAACCCAAATATGACAATTATGTGTGTTGACTGTCCCATTGAGATAGAAATGAGCCTCATCGCTACATAGAATATTCAATGACTGATTAACAGTTATTCTGTTGAGAAAACTGATTGAGAATAAGGGACGTTGTGGCTGGTCCCTATCAAGTACCTCCTGCTGAGCTTGTATGGAAAGTAGTGCATTATTTCTGAATATTTTTGGATGGCGCTTTAAGAGTATTCTGTCTGTCGAGGAACTGTACTCCCGCTATTGTCATAAATTCTTATATTTGTAATTATGCGTCAACAGCAGGCTTAATGACCTCAACAAATATTGTTGTAACACATTTACGGCTTTTTCCATGTTGAAATCCTAATTTCCCCTTCTCTGAAAATCTCTTAATAAGGGCAGGATACCTTTAGTACATATTGATCCACGACACAGGATCTTTCTACAACGAAATTCATGAATTACAACAGATACATTCTTCTTGTTTTCGTAAAACAGCTTCACTAATAACACGTGTTCAAATAAAGAAACCATCATTAGTACTGCCAAAAACATCGACTTAAGCATAGCAATGTCAGAAAACGTTTTTACCCTATTTAACAGAGCTTCCTCTTCTTCTCAAGCATACAAATCTTCGTACTTTTCTCTTACAACTTACGTTTTTCCCGGTTATTACTTGTTATTCTTGTTCTGGATGGTTAATATTGTTTCTAAATTCCATTTTGGTCGTTTATTATGTTAAATTTTATGTTTTCATAATAAGACGCTTTCTCGTTATCATTTTAGAACCGATTCTTTTTTCGAAATTTCGTGAGCACATTTCATGTATAACATATTTAAAAAGTTTCTTGGCATTCCATTCAACTGTTTGAGTTATAGGACGTCGTTTATAGAGGAAGTTGAGTTATAACCACCGGCATATTATACATGTTTCTGTTAAGTATATGTTGTTATTGTCGTTACTTATAACACTTGGACAAGCTTAGCTCACTCTGCTTACAGCTATGTTAATTTAAGTTAGCAGAATGCACATCATTCACTTACCAGAGCACCACGAAAGTGAATCTTCTCCGATAGATAGCACCACCAGAGATGACAGTCCTTGAATTTGGACATTGATCGGAAGGGAGAGAAAATTTTCTCCTGACCCATAGTAACTGCTCAACGACCAACCACAGGAATGTCGATTCCTCAGATTTAAAGTGGACGTATATCACACGTAGTCAGTGGGTCTTTGGCGGCATTGGGAATCGAAACCCACCGTACCAGATGGAAAGCCGATGCCATAACCACTATAACCACTAGGCTACCACGGCCTTTTTAAGTATATAAATAAGGTATTGTTATAATGTTAAGGTTGTAATATTACATTAATAATAATATATAATTCATCAGACAGTCTGAGATAAAGGGAAAAATTTTTAATCGAAGATGTTATCTTTCATATCATGTGTGACAACAATTAAAAATGAAACCATATTACACAACTACAAGAGTAATTTAAAATAAATTCTCAAAAGAAATAAATATAAATAACTCTGTATAATGAATTACACGAGTCTATTTTCTAAAAAAACTAATTGCATTTGTTTTCCCTAAAGGCATATAGTTTTATTAATATTAATTGATTGTGAATAAATAATTTCATATAACACTTGACTTCTTTCATAATTTAATTATAAATGACATCGTCTGCATCTTAAGAGGATTATACTGAACATTTAGTTTACTGAGTCAAATTAAAAACCATGATGTTCATAATGAAAGCTTAGTAAATTTCAGATTAAGAATGTTTATTTTTTAAAGTTTAAATACTTTTATAAAAGGGATTAAAATATATATTAAGAATGGTTTAAGTAATAGTTCATTTAATTAAAATTACTACGTTCTTTTTATTTTATGGAGTGAAAATTGTTCAAATCTGCCATTTAAATTAATTATAATTTCCACTTTATTTTTTAAAAATAAATGAGCATGGTATTATTTGCTACAAAATAATGTTTATTTGTATATGCATATATGCATAATCTTTTTTTGCATATTTATGTATATATATATATATATATATATATATATATATATATATATATATATATATATATATATATATATATATATATATATATATATATATATATATATATATATATAATATAATTCTTATGTAAAATTTTATCAATCTGAATTTTGAAATTTAAAATATGAGAGCACAGGATTTCACAAGCAGTTCTAATAAAATGACGCTGAAAATGAGATTAAAACGCTTATAGTGTTTTCCACAATCTCTTTTTATTTCAGGATTTCACAGTTGAGATCTTTATTCGAGAAAATTTGTTTCTATATATATAAATTGTGGGTTCCGGGTTAGAATCCCGGTTCGGGATGGGTGTTACTTTCTTTCTCTGTTCTCTTGGTGTTTCTCTGTCCTTTCTTCTGTGATGATGTATGAATGAGGCCCAACCTATAATTAGGTTTGTGGTGGTATGGCGCGGGCAATGCTACTCACCTCCGTGACTTGGTTCACAAGTGCCCATTGGGTAAAGACAAACGAGTATCAGTGTCTGGCCTAGTTGTTGCAAAGGGTTCGTCACCCAAGTGCCCACCGTTGGAAAAAACATATATATAAAAAATTTGTCCCATATTAAATTAAAAACTGCTGTATGGGGAATAAAAAGAAATTTAGGTAACAGTAACTGATAAAAGTAAATAAAAGATTTTTAACTTATTTAAAATAAGAAAAATGTATTTTAAATTAAAATCTTTGTTAAAGTGTTTTGTATGTATATATATATATATATATATATATATATATATATATATATATATATATTTAATTAGAACAAGCTTGCCAACATCAAAATAAATATTATTGAAAAATAAATATGAATTGAAAACATTAAAACTTTGTTCAGTATTACAACTGATGATATCCAAATGAGATGAACTTGAATAATTTTCTAATTGCTAAAGTTAGAGATGAAATAGTTCAATGAAGAATAAATTTTTATTCACTGCACTTTTTTTCAATTGAAAAATATAGTGATAAATTATTTAAATACAAGGTACTAATTAAAAGATGCTAATAAAATATGTATTATTTTATTTATTAGTAATTTCATGTATATCGGTAGAGAATCAGTTCAACGATAACAAGCTGATGTAATACAATAAATTGAAACTTATATTACTTATATATAAGTCGTTAAATACAAAATATTAAAAAGTTTTAACGTAAAATTTGTCTAATTATGTATTATAATTATGTATTACAAAAACAACATGTTTTTTTGTAATACATAATTATTAAATATTAATATCATTATCTAGATTTTCCCTTTCTTGGTAGCCTTGCCAAATTTTATTTTTTTAGGAACTTTTTAATTCTCTGATATGACTGATCACATGAGCGAGGAACGAAAATTTGTCTTAAGAGAAAATACTTTTAATTATGTGAGATAAAAAAAGAAATATAACCTTTTACTTCCATTGAGGAAAAAAATTAAAATTAATTTGTAAAAAACAACTTAAGATTTAAAGAAAGAAGTATCTACAAAGTCATTAAATTCAGGAGGTAAAAATTAATTTAGGCTTTTTATAGCACATATTCAATTGCTTAAATCATTTTTTCTTTTAACATTAAGATGAAATAACTTCTAAACAAGTACATTCACCATTAAATTTATTTTTAATTTTTTACAAATGTAAAGCAAAACAGTTTTTAATCTTATTTAAAATTACATTGATTTTTGTCTTAAGGAGTGTTTTGAATGATTTTATGTTATTTCACTACATATTGCTTTGTTTCGATTTTAGAGTTTTTCACAATGTTTTCTATCAATAATCATGAACACCGACTTTGTACACATTATTATTAAGTATTACATGAACACAGGCAAGTATTACATGAACACATGCAAGTATTACATGAACATAGGCAAGTATTACATGAACACAGGCAAGTATTACATGAACACAGGCAAGTATTACATGAGCACAGGCAAGTACTACATGAACACAGTCTTACAATTTTTTTAACTACGAGATTTCAGAGGTAATATTAGCTGTTATTGACTCTGAGTATAAATATAAATTTAGTTTCATATTTATTTTTTAAAAATGTTTTTATTTAATAAACAGTTACGTGCGAAATATTTAATTCTAATTCCCTTTTGTGCTACTTTAAACCAATTATGCAATATTAATTTCCTTACATTTTCCACTGCGTTTCGTATATTCTTGATTATGATAATGCAATTAAAATTCTCAGAATTGTAATTTTCTTGATGTATTTGGTAAATTGATATTTGACGACATATAAGATATACTGAATATTTCCCTATGAATATTTGTGTGAATGCTCATGAAATCATTTTGAAGTTTTATCTGTGCGCAATTGAAAGTGATATTACTAATCCATTTTTTATTGTCAATCCATACGAGTATTATAAGGTAAGCAAAAAAGTTCTTGCTCTTTTCGTGTTACCAATGAATAAAGTAAGAATAAGTATGTTAATTAGTGTATGACGGGTTTGAGGCAATGATCAGTTGAGAGAAGGAATATCAATCGTATTAAAAGAAGATCCACAGTGCTCATTCATCATTCCTAACTCGAACAGTAGCGAAAAGAAATGGACCTGTCGATGGAGATCGTTTGGTGTTGCTTGCTTAACGACTTCAAAATAGGCTTATCAGCTGCTGCATCAAGACATCGAATATATCAAGTACTTGGGGATAGTGCTGAGAATGGATATAAGACAAGACATTCCCAAATTCAGGTCAGGAGATTTGTCCCTCTGTGATGAAGCTGGTGTCTGGTGGACTAGTCCTCAAGTAGCTCACTATGAGTAGCTACCAACTAGTCAAAAAGTATCTGCATTCCTGTATTCACCGCAATTGAAACGTGTACAACATGTATTGCAATAGAAGGAGCAACAAGTAAGTTATCGGAAGGGTGTACTATTCTTGGCCGAAAACGCTAGGCAACATGCCATCTGGGCTGCCAGGAATACCATACAGGGACTTGGTTGGGAGACTTCGTGCTATCCTTCTTACTCACTTGACCTTGTATCATCAGATTACCACCTCTTCCATTCCCTGTGAAAAATTCTTCACCAATGAAGCAAGTTTGTACTAAGCACTCATGGAATTCTTTGCGTTCGAAACCCCCATGTTTTACCACAAGGTGATGGTACAGCTGGAGATACGTTGGTAAAAAGTGCTGGATGCCAATGGTGATTACTTCGAGTAGTAACAATAGTCAACACTTTCTGAATATATATTCTTTTGGATAGTTAAAACAAGCAAGACCTTTCTTGTTTATCTTATATATTATTCCTGTTAACAACGATGTTTTTTCTTCTCAATGCTTCTGAATAAGTTATCATGCTTCATTATCCTACTAATTGGATTTCTTTATCATAAACCCAATTGAATTCAAGTAGACGTTGTGTAAATCATTCTGAAGAGTTTTCTTCTTGGAAATGAATGTTAAAAAACAAAAAAAGTAAACAATTTTATGAAAAGAGATAATTTTTGATGTTTTGGTTTTAGGCTTGGTATCAAAGTAAAACCTGGTTATTTTATTTAGTCTGTAAGACTTATAAAAAGCAATTATAACAGTAAATTATAAGAGAAACAAAATTTTTAATTTCTTACTCACCGACAATGTGGAAAAAAGCTAGAAACTATTTAAAATCACTCTATATTCAACTCATTAAATATTACAGGAATCTATCGAAGCAACCATAGTAAGTGGATTCCTCCTGATTCAGCAATATAAGAAGGCCTATCTCAACATTTTATCAAACACAGAAGCATTTTAGGAGGAATATTGTTCTTCTATTACAAATTATGGTGAAAATGATTATCAGAGGAATGTCATCATTTATTCCAAGTTCCAAACAAGATTAAATAAACTATCCCACCAGAAATTTCAATAATCCAAAAAAAATCACTAAATCCCAGATTGAAGGCCAAAAAGGTATTGCAACTAGGAATCAAGGCTATGCTTTCAAGTGCCAAGAAAAATCAGTTCCCTCCGCTTGATAAAAATATTGTCATGAAGCAGTTTGTAAGAGCTCTATATAAAATGGATGCATACATAGAAAAGCATCTCAGTATAATAAAAAAGTTATGTCCAGAAAGCTTGATGGCACGCTAAAGAAAAAAGTCATAGTATCCTCTTCTTTTGCAATTCAATAAAGAGGCAGAAGAAATCTGGACTTCGTATGCTTCAAATGAAGGAAATTTTTCGAACAGACAAGATTTTAACAACATTGAATTGATACACTTCAAAATCATTAGGTATTACATTAACATTACCATATACTATTTATTTAAAACCGAAGTCATTTTTAAGATAATTTAGATAAATAGTCTTTGTTATCACCTTAGGATGAATACAACAAGGATCTACAAACTTAAGTGGATTCTGAATTGCTAAAAATATTCCCACCAAGTGTGGAAATTGAACTCATGAATGGTTAAATTTAAACCCAGTGTCGTTCCGCTACTGGCTTTACCCTCAAATATTCGGAAACAAAATGAAACACAATATAAATATTACATGAAAATGGTAGAGGGCAATTACCAAGGAAAATGGAATATCCATACATTGACAGATAACAATTGGAGTTTAAAAAATTCCAAAATGAGTTCAAAAAGGCTTCATGGAAAAAATTTCAAAATATTCTCTCATTAGAAGATTTCATGAATTACTTTTTTAGTGTTTTATTTGATCCACTAAATTAACACAAAATAGTGCAACGTATATCATTAAAATGTTATGTCTTAAACCACGATTAAGTTCTCATGAAATCGAAAATACACACACACACACACACACACACACACACACACACACACACACACACACACACACACACACATATATATATATATATATATATATATATATATATATATATATATATATATATATATATATATATATATATATATATATATATATATATATATATATATATATATATATATATATAAAGTTAAATCCACTGTAGCCTTTTAACAATGTATAAGTATCTGCATAATTATTCTAACAAGCTCAAAATGTTTCCCAGGGAGAATTTAATATAATCAGACAATTTTTATTCAATATTTATTGAATCTTAATAAATAGCACAAAAGCCCTACTAATCATAAAAATGATTGTTAAGGAATCGAAAGCTCAATTCCCAACACTTTTTCTCCAATCAAATATTTTAAATCTAAATTAAAATTTTTTAAACATTCTAATTTATATTTATGTATTTTATTTCAAAGAATAATGTATTATTTTATAATATTAAGGGGAATTTTTACAATAAAAATAACATTAATGAGATTGTATTCCCAATCTCTCCCTACATGATTTATAAAAATGAAACTAGGAATTCAATATTCATATTTAAAAAAGTAATACTTAAATCTCTTCCGAAGTCACGTTAAAAAATATTCTTATAAGCAATGGAAGATTTTTCTTTCTATAAGTAAGGTTAATTTAAAAAATATTTCTACTTTCTATTTAAATTGCACGATATGAAAAAAATAAGAAAAAGTTTCATTAATTTAAGTGATTTATCTTAAAGTGATTATTTTGGAATATTGGAAGTTGTCTCAGATTTATTCTGAAATAAAATTTAGAAGACACTCTTAGATTCGCTTGAAAGAATTCCAAAACCACAAGTTTCCATTATTTTCCTCATTGCTTGAAATATTACCAACTAGACTTGAACAACTACTGTCATCGTGTTTAGTAAGTGGTTGGTTTTGAAACTCTAGAAATGTTTTCACAATAACTTTAAAGCATAGAAAGATGTAATAAATAAATTTCAAGTGATTTAGCTAGTTTCTTATTTAAAATGATGAATTATTATTTCCTTTTTTAAAAACCATACCACATAGATATATTCTATTGGATAATTGTGTTCCTATATTTATAATACATGGACACAGGCAATGGAAAATTCTGGATCTTTTAATTTCAAAGCAAACACCAAGGAAACCCTCCCCAATACTTGTGCAACCTGATACTCTAAGGAAATCACTTCATTTGAAGAACATTTTGACCACTACCTATTAAATGTTCCCTGACATGATAAAATGACTTGGCTTGTACCTCTGGCAAATTGTTGGTACTATGCCAAATTCCCTAGAAGATCCTTCCCTATGAACTTTGACAGTTCTCTCCCGTTCTGTTTGTGACCACCTAAGAAGCCTTGTCTTCCAGGATAATCAAAAAACCCATCCGATTTGTCCAAAATGTAAACAAGAGCAGGATTCTCCGGCACGTATTCTAAGGTCTCTAAGTTTGTCCTAATGGTTTTGTCTATCCCAGTCTATGATTATTCAGGGTGATTAAACTCGTAGATCACTTCTAAAGAGGCTGGACACTTGATGGGAACAATAAAATCCCAGGCTCCTCACCGTGCGCTGTTGGTGTCGCTTGTTTCCGGGTGACAACTGGACATGACTACCTGCAAAAGCATCTGCATCGAATAGGTGTCATGGACTCTGCTCGTTGTCCATTGTGCAATCATTGCATATATGGATGCAACTCACATCAAGAACTGCCCTGAAGTTTTAAAGTTTATGACTAACAACACTTTTGAGGCTACTAAAGGACTTTATTCTTGTTTTTATACTTGTTCATCTTTTTATTGGGTTCTTTTTAATGGCAGAGATGCCGAGGGTGGGCGTAAGATAAAAAAATATTTATCTAAACAAGAGTTTGAGTGTGTATGGTTATATTTATCGAACTCCCATTTTTCATTCCAATAATCAAAGTAAAATTCTTGTTAATATTTTAATTACTCTAACAGGATATCTCTCCTGATATTCAAAGCGAATATCAGTCTTATCAATCCTAAAAGCATATCTTCGAATTTCTATATCCTCACTGATTTATGACCGCATCCCGGAGGTCTTCATATAACCATCTCAATATTAATCAAGATACATGGCATACACACTAAGATATGAAATGGCTCCTTTTCCCCGGAATTGCAATTCCTGACTTGACTTCGCGAGATTAAATACCGCTCCGGGGGATTTTAATGATGATGAATGGCTGCAGGTGGGAGGTGACGCTTTGGAGAAGAATGGCTTAGGGACGGAGTGATTCGCTCATCATGAAACTCACAAGAAGGACGGAGACAATTTTAAAAGAGGCAGGATTATACTTTTCCCTGATTTCCTCACCTTGAAAACACTACATTGTTCCCTTAAGCTAAATGTGTTAAATAATTGAGTCAGTGAATTAATTTCTGATGAAATTTATAAATTATTATAAATGTAAAGGATCTAACAAAGGATCAATCAATATTTAAATAGTGATGAAGAGTATCATTCTATGATGCATCTATTTGAATTGTAAGTATAATAACTCTTGATCCTCTGTCATTCTAATTATAACCGAGAGAAATTTATAAGTTAATGGGAATATTTTTGCTGCAAATTTAAATCGTATTTTCAAAATTAAGTTTTCATTGTTTCAGTTGTCTTTAGTTTAATGCTTATGCTTTTTCAGCGATTGTTGGATGCATACGAACGTTACTCATATGATAATATAAATTTGTGAGAAATGATAATACGTGTATTACGCACATTGTGTAAAATCATGATAATTTTTTTTTAACAATTTCAGGTAAATTTGATGGTGTTTTTTTTAAATTTGTAACTTTTGCTTATGATATATTAACTTGGTCTCATTGAAAACTCCTACCTCTTGACAAAAATATTCCTTGTTGAGCATTTAACTCTTATGAAAATTTGAGTAACAATTACAGCTCATTGCGTGTATAAAGATTATAAATGATATAAGGACTATCTGATGGAGGGATTCATAGATTCGGGAACTCTATTCTTAATTCCATGTAATTAAATAGGATATAAATATAGATAACGACTTCATTTCTTACAGATCCATGAAGTTAGTTAGTCGTATTTTCATGTTAATATTAAGAAAAATTTATATGATTTATGTTATTGCTGTTGTCGTGTGCCAGCAAGTCTTGCAACATGCTGTGCGCTGCTCCACTTTTCCAACTGAACCATATTTTGGTGTGGAGTCCGACTTCCTCAGTACACACATGCCATAGGTACCCGTTTATAGGGTAGGCAACCATTCATACACGGAAAGGACATAGACAGGATAGATAGAAGGAAAGTACATCCATGCCGGGATTGGAACCCAAAACCTCCCTATCCACAGCAAAGCAAGCTGAACACCAGACAAGTTGGGCGAGTACAGGATTTATATAAGTGGTGAATACCATGTGAAGTTTATAAAATAAAAATTTCCAGTAAAGTAATTTTTGATTAGCTTTAAATTCTCAAAATAAAGTTTTAAACACATTCATCTCACAATAGAGCTTTAAAATATCTTCAGTAAAGCAACAGTAGATTTTGAAAAGTAAAAAAAATAATATCAAATAGTGTCATTATATCAAATAGTTTCATTATCAAGGACAATTGTGTTAATTGCTCTAAATATATTGGCATCATCACATGTAAGCGAGACATATATGCTTATATATCTTACAATGCAGTTACTTAATTCAACAAATATATTACACATGTAGTTCTCATTATATTCTTAATGCGCTATTGTTTTTTATCATAAGTTATTTAAATACCATCTAGAAGTATATTGAAAATCTTACTTCTTACTAAAAAGCATCTTACAAAATACATTTTTAATTCTCCGTCTTAGAAAATTATTTAAATTTACGATCTTGAATTTTGCTTATAAGAATAAAATTTTATTGGAGAATGAAACTTTTTTATATTGCTGGTAAGAATAAATTATAAGAAGTCTCACTTTATGGATACAAATAAAATACAATCCAAATATAATATTAATTCATTATTTCCAAAAACATATATGAATTCATTTTAAATATATTTGATATATATTATTGTTGTGTTTATGTAATATATCAATTTAATGATGAGAGAGAGATTGGAAGTTAAGATTTACTGAAATTCAGTACCTTGTAACTGAAAACCGCGGAAATTGTTCTCGACATTCGTCGACACATTTCCCATGGAATTCTCCTGCAGTGGAACAGAAATTAATTAACCCGAAATTAATTTACATGTGACTGTTTCAACTTTAAAGCAATTTATGAAACCAGGATTTAACCAGAATTGACTTTGAGGAAATAGGATTTTCCAATTATAAGAATACCATTTTCCAATGTATTTAACTTATTGAACTTTATCAATGCTGCATATATTTTAAAGCTGCATATACTTTATCCATGCTGCATATATTTGTTTTTAATAATTTTTCCAAAACTGTTTATATTACTTATTATATTTTTTATAATTTTATAATTTTTATTTAAAATTAAAGGAAAACATTTTTAAGAACAGAGGAACATAAGTATTTCCGTTTTCTTCACCAGATAAAATTCGTAGTGAAATGATATTTTCTGATCAAGTACTTTAACATTACCGTATTTTCCTGTATATAATCCGCGGATTATGTGTTAAAAAAAATTCCGACTTTCGTTGTGCGTATTATACGCCACCACGAATAATCTGATAAAAAAATATTTTTCATCAGAAAAGTTTACTATAAAGTTCAGAAAGAAATGCCGTTTCATAGAATAAATAGCACGTGGCGCCAATACTCAGTTGACTTATTTTAACTATAATCAGCATTGTCCAATTACGTTCAAGAACGAACTCAGTTCTTCTGAACGGTTGTTGTTGTTTGCCATCTAGGCTGGCAATATGGGGTGCGCTGCTCCACTTTTTTCAACTGAACCATATTTTTGGTGTGGAGTCCGACTTCTTCAGTACACACATGCCATAGGGACCCGTTTATAGGGTAAGCAACCATTCACACTTCATTCATACAAGGAAAGGACAAAGACAGGATAGATAGAGAGAGAAAGTACATCCATGCTCGAACCGGGATTCGAACCTAGGACCTCCCTATCCGTAGTCAGGGGCTCTGAGCAATAGACAGAGCGGTCGGTCTGAATGGTTATTAAAGTTGCAATTCGTTAACGTCATTTCGCATTCTGTCTTGACTTGAACTGTTTCGCTCTGAAAACATTCAAATTCATATATTGTCATAGGAAAGTGAAAATTATTAAGTCACAGAGTAAATTTTAAATTCAAAGCTATAGGGAAGGCAAATGAAAAAAATATCGACCAAACGTGTAATGTAAGGTGAAAAACAAAGTAGGCGCGGTACAAAAGAAAAAAAGTATTCTATGCGTGGTTAGAAACCAATTCATTTCTTTCATTTAACTATTAATGAAAAAAATATATAGTTTATTTTTAAAATATGTTTAACCTCATTTTAAAAGTTATTAAAATCTAAAAATCGATAAGTTTTACTAGAATCTTCTCAGACATTGATCGATATCGAGCTTTCATCTCAGTTAATCGCAGTTTGCGTTGAGGTGGATTCAAACAGATCTTTATCATTATAAATGTTTTTTTTGTAGAATTTATTATATTTTTAATTATAATGAATATTTTTTATTTTATTCGGCACTAATTTATCAGCAGTTCAAATTTTCGACTATTCGTCCGAAAAATTGCCTCTGATTATGCGACGCTTTTTTTCTTTTCCTCGAATAAATTGGCTTGTGGATAATACGCCGCTGCGGATTATACACAGGAAAATACGGTAAATGAAAAGTTTTATTCAGTTTGTTAGAAAAATATTTAAATTTTACTCTTTGCTTAGTGATGAATGAATAAATTAAGTTTCAAAAAAACATTTTATTAAGACAAAATTAATTGAACACCAATTCAGAATTTATTATTGCTTAAAATATTAGGTTGGGGAAGAAGTTCGTAGCGTTTTTACCAAAGACATTTATTTAAACAAAAAACAATAATTTTATCAGTAATTATTGTTTTTAATAATAAGTTAATCAATTATATATTCGCCGTTGCTTTGTACAACCTCTTCCCACCTCTTGGGGAAGAAGTTCGTAGCGTTTTTACCAAAGACATTTATTTAAACAAAAAACAATAATTATATCAATAATTATTGTTTTTTAATAATAAGTTAATCAATTATATATTCGCCGTTGCTGTGTACAACCTTTTCCCACCTCTTGGGGAAGAAGTTCGTAGCGTTTTTACCAAAGACATTTATTTAAACAAAAAAATATTTATATCAATAATTATTGTTTTTTAATAATAAGTTAATCAATTATATATTCGCCGTTGCTATGTACACCTCTTGACCCATTTGTTGACGCCGTTCCGCTAAACTTCGCCTAGTCTGGTGTCAAAAGAAGTTGTTGAGCCAGTTCTTAAGGACCTCTTGGTGCACTGGGAAATGCTCGAAAAGAATGCCACAGTCAACAAGGAGCTCTACATTGCCCAGCTACACCACGTGAATGAGGCTATTCGACTGAAAAGAGCTGATCGACATGGTCAAACCATACTTCTTCAAGACAACGCCAGGCCCCATGCTGCACAAGTCGTCAAAGCCGCTCTCCAAGAGCTTGAATGGGAGGTGTTTGTGCATCCGCCGTATTCTCCAGACCTAGCACCGATCGATTACCATCTTTTCCTCTCCTTGTCAAATCATATGATGGGCATTATCTTCGATAACAAAGAGGTCCTTAAAAACTGGCTCAACAACTTCTTTGACCTCAGACCAGATTTTTGGCGGAATAGCATCAACAAATGGGTCGAGAGGTGGGAAGAGGTTGTAAACAGCAACGGCGAATATATAATTGATTAACTTATTGATATAATTATTTTTTGTTTAAATAAAAGTCTTTGGTAAAAACGCTACGAACTTATTCCCCAACCTTATAATATAGACTGATAGCAATTAGCATGACATTTCTTTAAAGAATTTAACATAAATGTTAAATAAACTATAAGAAATGTTCCCTAAGTAGTTAAGTAGTATATACATATATAAATATTTTCAATATTATTTTTGTTCAAATATTAGTTTTAATTTTATTTTTATGTGTTAAATTTGATATGTTTTTAAATTCTTAATCTCATCATATAAACGATTTTTAAATAAAAAGTGATCTCTTTATTGTTACACTTCAAGGATTCATCTTTATAAAATTGGAATGAAATTCAATATAAGAGAAAAAATAAATAAATTTATGTAACTTAATCAAGTAAATTTTTTGTAAAAAAAATGAGAAAATTTCTGGAGATAACATAAAAATAATAAATTTTATTTTTATGTTATTATTTTTATATCTTATATTTTTATCCAAAAAGCTTTTACAATTCTTAACTTAATAGCATAAAAATATGAATTATATTCTTCTTATGTTACATATACACAGTCCACGCCTGATTTCCCTAGAAGCTCAGCTGTGGCTCTCTTCCGTACTAGGGGCCATGACTGCTTGACCGCATATTTGTATAGGTTTGGACTTTTGTGACTCTGGGCAGACAACATCAAATTTTTGATGCTACTCTTCTCGACTCGAGCTATGCATTTGTGTTTTTAAACAGTACAGTTCAGAAATATTGGAAGGCTAGAGAAATAATGGCGTCATAGCTAAATTTCTAGGCATTTGTAATAAATAAATAAATGCTATTTTTAATAGTATAAATATAAGAATTGTTGCTATTGCAGCAGCATGCTTTGCTGTACCTAGCCTGAGTTGGGGTCTACCTGTTAGACAGAAGCAGTCGGTTGGAGTCTTCGTGATTTTGAAGCAGGGACCAAGCAGAAGACCCCTAATACTTAGTTTGCCACCCTAAGAGATATCATTTTACTGTTGTTGTTGCTGTTGCTTATGACACTTGGACAAGCCAAGCTCGCTATGCCTTTGGCTATGCGAATTAAGTCAATAGAGAGCGTCTTTCGTTTAGATCAGAGCACCACAAAGGTGAAAGTACTACTTTGCTCTTTTAAGGTGCCTCGTAATTTTGAACCACGGTCATGTGACGAGGCCACACCTGATCTGGCACCCTCCTCTCCTCATCCACGCCACACCAGCGGAAGAACTTTGGACGTCACATATTAACGTGGACACGTCCCCAACCCACGGAGTTCCAGCAACCCTAGATGGAGAGTACACCGTGGTCACCCTCCAAACACTGCCCACGGCAAATGATGCTTCACTTTGCTGAGCTTACGGGAAGCAGCGTGAAGCTACTGAACCACTGGAGCTCTATCATTTTACTTGGAGGACATAGTGACCACGCCTAGTTTTAGCGAACACGATGGATCTTCGGTTTGCCGGATTCGAACTCATTACCTTTCGATAATGAGCACGCACCCTAACCGACCAGGCGTCTCACAATATAAGAATTGTAAAAGCTTCCGTTAGGATGCTGGTAAAGGAGATCAATTGCATTGTTCAATTGCACTCTAAAATAGACCATAACAGTGGATATAGAGCGAGGGACTGTGCGAGCCTTGATAGATATTTAACCTCATCCTCGAATTCATTGTACTGTGATTGCACTTTTTCCGCAACAGGAATAGGTGAATTATCATTAGAGAAAATTCCTTCTCCAGCAAGAAACAAAGTTTGCTTCATAAGATGATTCTGCTCAGCTGAAATTTTTATATATTTCTCCGCAGTAATCCGTCAAGATTCAATCTTCAATCTTTCAAGATTATGATTTTTTTAGTAGAAAACTGAGATACGTATCCTGACAGATACATTTCTATACTCGTCAGTTGGAAAGAGACAATCAAGATTGCACACTTTTGTTGTTGTCCTCCAAATGTGTATCCGTCTTGTTGTGGGGGAAAACATGACACCATTCGTCAGATTAAATTGCTTTCTTCCACTCATATATCTTCCTTCATCATCCCTCCCATCAGTATTTTCATAATATTCGCATGAAGTATGTACAGTATTCCTCTAAATGTTATTCGACCCTTGGTTGAATCTCTTCCAATGCGAATCCAAGCTGTATTACAAGTCAAAAACGGTCCATACTATTAACTGATTTTTTTGTAACGGAAAATATTTTCATTGTTTTGATAACTCTACTTGTATATTTATAACACGAACAGAAAAAATCCCTGTAAAAATGTAATCAAAAATCTTACAATGTGCTGAACTTTTAATGATAGAGTATATGAAGCCCCACTCTGCTATCTCGCTTCAGATAAACGAGCATGCAAAAGAGTGGTATATGCTAACCCAATCATCTACCACATTTCGATCAAATCGTCTAATAGGTGTAAGATTGGAAGAACAAGTAGGTTTATGATACTATAAAATCTTATAATCTAAGAACTCTAAACAACACATATAACGAGCAGTTTATCTTTTTCGAATATGATCATTGAACCTTTTTTTGAAAGCATTATATTTTAAGATAATACAAGATTGTAAAATCAAAGTTCTGTCGAAGCATATTAAGAAAATTGAACTGTAGAAATCAAATAGCATTTTGAGTTATATGCATTATGTGTTTTGCTAACCATAGCTGTTTTACGGGTTATTTTAGGAATTAAATATCATCATATTATCAAACTTCTTTTAATTTTGGGGGCATAAATAATTTAGAATGTCAGCAATCGAGATGAACTTCTTCAATTCAATTTGAGAAAAGATTATACTAATATTAAATATGCATTAATCCTCACATCTCAAACACTTCTGATAGTGTCCAAAATTATCAAATGAATATATTCTAATGTCATTCGAGTTATAGCAATCCCAAACCGTAAGTATTACGATAAGGAAATTAAATAATAATCTCATAAGTATTGTCTGCAGAACTAATGCTTTTCTGTTAAAAATTGAAGCTAATTAGAGCCGTTTTTGGCACTTACACCTTTTTACATTGTTATGTCACTTAAAAATTTGTATAGTGACTCATAATGCAAGAGCTACGTAACTCTTCATCATGATAATATGGCAAAATCAAATATCATGGTAAACAAAATTACCACATCATTTAAAAATATAATGTACCATTATGTTCTGCCTTTTATAACAAATTGTATTTTTTTTATCTGTGATTTAGAGATATATTCTATAATTATTAGACTTAATATTCTTAAACTTTGATTAGGTTCATGGAAGACATAAGATATTTAATTATATTTTTGATTAAATGCACTTAATATACTCTCCAAAAATTTTTTTCAAGAATTTGAATATTATAAATGTATTGAAAACACTGATCTTTCTGTAAATTAACTTGCATTTATAAACTTTGAAATAAAAATGTTAGTTTCAAACCATCAATTAACTTAACTTTGATAATAGTTTATTAATGCATGCAATATTTTATTCATTTTAATGTTGAAAGTTTTTAACATCTAAACCTAGGACAGAATTTTCATTTAAATTTGATATCTTAATTAACATTCCCGAGATAAATTAATATAAAAAAAATATTCTCTTCATTAACTCGAGAGTTTTCCTTCTTCGTATTATAGTTGTAGAACTTGATTTCATCCAAACCCTTACTGTAATTGCAAGATTTTCCATAAAAATTTTCCTAATTTATAAGATATTAAGGACATTCTTACCATAAATCACGAGTTCGCTCTGAATAGAATAAATGGAAAAAAGTATCTGAAATTGACAGCTGATTTTTATTTCTTTCTTCCATTCAAAGTTTCAATAGGATAATATATGAATTTCAGATTGTCGTGTCACTTCATTCCAAACTTAGTTCGAAGATTTTAATGAGATAAAATGCTTCTTCAGGGTATTTTATCTTAAATCGATGTTGCTATTTCCAAATCAAGTTTTATTCGTATTTCAAGGCATGACATTTATGGCTGTTTCATAAAATATCGTTTTTACATAATTCATTTTCTGCAGTTAGTTTGTTTTATATTTCATATTCTATGATGTTTTATGTATTTATTTTATTTTATGCATTTTCTTAGAACTAGTAATTCTGATATCGAGTTTTAAAATTGAAAGAAATTCTAAACTTAAACTGTTTCTACTTGAAAGTTATGTCATTTTTATTGAGCTAGGGGCTGTAAAACATGAGTAAAGATAAAATGTATAAGGTTTAACTACGAATGTAGAATTAATGCTGCTTTTAAGTGTTTTAGTTGAACTTAGCATTCCAATATCTCTGATTAAATTAAATTTAAAAGTCAACTGTTATGACAGCGTATTACTCTTTTAAGAGGTCTTAAATGTTTATTCAAACACAATTATAATTTAAGAAGCTTAATATTAGGTTGGTGCGTATGAAATGTCGGATTCTCTTTACATGCGGACGTTTTCCTCCCTGTTTTCGTTATACTTTTGTATTTGGCATAACCTCATTCATACTCGTATTGTCCATTGCCAGAGACTCATTTCAGCAAAATAGGTTTTCTCGAAGGTCTTCCCTTTTTTATCTCTTTTGAGTTAATTGCCGATATGAATTCTGCCGACATTCGCGTCATTTTCTTATATGAGTACAAACTTGGTAATAGTGCTGCAAAAGCTGCACGCAACATAAACCAAGCGTTTGGGGAGAATACGGTTAAAGATCGGAAAGTGCAGCGTTGGTTCGAAAAATTTCGGACTGGCGATTTTTCACTGCAAAATGAGCCGCGCGGAAGACCCAAAACGTCTGTGAAGAATGATGACCTGAAGGATCTAGTGGAAGCGGATCCAGCCGTATCCACGAGGGAACTTGCTATCAGGATGAAAGTTGACCATACAACGATATTGAGACACCTTTCTGAGATTGGCAAGGTTAAGAAGATGGACAAGTGGGTACCGCACGCACTGACAGAGCGAAATAAGCTGGATCGGTTAAACGTATGCTCATCATTTCAGCATCCACCATATTCACCGGATCTCTCACCGACCGATTTTCATTTTTTCAAGCATTTAGAGCTGTTTTTAAGGGGCAAACACTATGAAAATGAAGACATTCTAAAAAACTCGATATCAGAGTTTATTAATTCTAAAGACCAAAATTTTTTTAAGACAGGCATCTACGCTTTAAAATCTCGTTGGGAGAAATGTATTGAAGCGAATGGAGCATACTTTGATTGAATAAACAGCTTTTGAAGAAAGATATGCAGTTTTATACAATCACTTAAGAATCCGACATTTCATACGCACCAACCTAATAATTTAAAATAACTCGGTTGTTCTCTCATTCCTAAAATATTAACACTGCGATTTTTTACATTTAATTTCATCATGTAAATATTTCCTTATCAATATAAAATATTTTATTTAATTTAATATTTTATAATTAAAATATGTAAAACAGTATTTCATAAGTAAAATGATAGAATAACAAATATAAACAAAGAATAACAAATAAAAACAAATAAAAGATAAATCTAGATGTATAAAGATATTCAAAAATATTTTTATGACCAAATTATATTTCATAATTGTTTCACCAAAATAATGTAAATGATAGCATTTTAATTATTAATAGTTAAACTTTTATTTTTAAAAGAAATTGTTAAATTTCGCTTTAAAAATAGAATTTAATTACTTAAAAATTTTTTGAAATTTTTAAATGAAAAAAGTCTATATGGGATTTTAATTATTCCGAGGTTGGTCATCAAAATGGACTTTGTTACGCTTTAATTTTTTCAAAATAAATTTTAAAAATGTTATTATAGAAATTAAATAACTTTTGTTTCACATATTTAATTATAAAAAGGAACCCACACTTGATTATGAAATTATTAATTATATTATATGAAACTTATCTCATTTTTATTAGTTATAATAAGTTATATTAATTTTCAATTTTAATAAATTATTTTGTTTTTATTATAAAGTGGTGATAATAGAGACTGTTTCCTTAACTAAACAATAATGAAAATCTGTTCCTGTTATTCAAAAGACCAAATATATATTGAGTCATGTATCTAATTTATTCTTCGAAACTACGTGCATTTGAATTCCTTCTGAAGTCAACATGTTAATAATTTTCGAAATTCAAATATTCTTTCAAATAGTTACGTAAATATAAAAACTAAATTTAAATTTATGAGCAATATACGAGACTCTCACTCATTCTGTTTTTTCCTATTATTTTTCGCTATGGTGGATTCGAAAAAAATTCCTTTTTCCATTTTCGTGCTTACAAGAACGACTTCCGTTTTCTTTTTAGGCAAACTGTTTTAGACATTAAATCTCGGAGGAATTATTCATAGGGGAATAATATCGGAATAAACCCCTTCCCCACGCGAAATCAGGCGGCAAAAGGCACAGTTTTCCTGTAGTTTTACCGTCAGCTGGCCATAATCGCATACATTGCCGTATTTTCTCCTCCAATGAAAATCTAAATCCTCTTTCCATGCAGATCGGACTTATCATTGAGGGGGTTGCTGTGTGGGGGAGTGGGAAAAGCAAGAGGAAAATTTCATGGCGCCTTGGTTCATCTGCAACTGGCAGGTTCTCTCTTTTTTTTTCCTCCCGTTCTTTTCCTCAGATGGCATTCTTATTCAAATGTTTGATCGAAGTCTGAATCCATGCCAAAAATCACTGCGGATTCTGACAAGATCCCGAAGAAGGCGGGTGCGTCTCTGTCCGTTCCAGAATCCCGGATTTCGTGCCCGGATATGACAGCTTTCGTCTGGTTGACTTCACGCGGGGAGATATATGGTCCTTGTTTACTTGGTACTGTCGTTAATGTTACGAAAATAATATCCAGCTATGTTTTAGGACGTGATTTGTAGTGACTTGTCAACCTCTATAAATGTTGGTTGTCTCAAAATATAATGAAATTCAATGGCCATTCATGCTATTCTGGCAATTCAATAAACTCCTTATTTGATGAGAATAGGAAGATCTTAGTAATTTATTTCTTATAAAATAACAAACCAAATGATTTTATTGAAATTTATTTGCTAATTATATTAGAATCATTACTTATCGCTAACATTTCTTTTCTTACAAAATAATTTTTCTTGCTGAAAGTTAAATTATTTGAGATTCTTCACCAACAGAAATTTCCCAGTTATGATATTTGGAAAATATATTTATTCTTTTTTTATTTATATTGTCCAATTATGTTTTTATTTACATTTCCTAATATTTGTTCTCATGAAAATATCTGGAGTTGTAATATAAGTTGAGGAATCAAAAAATATACCTTTCTTAGAGTTCGTAATTTATAAACTTTATTTTAGAATCAGCTCTGAAAGAATCTAATGAAATGCTTTAAATAGATTTCTATTGAAACAAATGTTCGAGGAAATAAAAGTATATTAAATAATGAAATGTATGATGAGATTAATTTTCAAAAGTTTACAAATTTTTTGAGGATTTTTTTCTAACAATTACATATGAATAAGATGTTTAAGATATGTATACTTTTAAATATTTAACTTCTTCCAGTTAAATTATTAGAAAAAGAAGTTGTAAGGTAAAACTCACTGCAAATATGAATATTTAATCAAAATTGAATACTTGAAAATAGATAGATTTCTTTAATATAAGTTCTCAAATATCTGAATTTATTTTACGCTACCGTCTGTAACTCTTTGTGAAGATTTTTTTCTTTGTATTATTGATTAATTTGATTAAAATAAACTCATTTTTAATATGGCAGAATTTTTTAAGCAAATGTATTCCATATATCTGATTTACAAGTTTTGAAAAATGTATGAAATTATCTTTTTTATGAAATGCACAATTTTTTTATATACATCATTTGTATTAATTAAGAAATTAAACAAACTTTTTGAGACCATGTTTAACAAATATACTTTTTATTAATTCAGCAATATTAATTAAAATAAAATTTTTAATATTGGTGTAAGAAAGACAAATAGGCTTAAGATTCAAAAGAGATTGCTTACAAATATTGCAATTATTATTTTAGAATTCTATTAGTTAATAAAATTTTTAAATTTTCAACTCGTCCTTGCCGATTTAAACAAATTATGAAGTGGATGTTTTTTCATGTCTTTTTCATTTTGCTTTTTCTGCTTTTCTACTGTCCTTGTGTTAATAGCTTAAATCAATAAAAAATCGCTTCTCAAACCGATGCTTTGCTAATTCTGTAAGAAATCGTGGTGAAAATGTGCTTTGGGTCCCCTGCTTGGCGCATTTTCAAAAAGTTGCCAGCTGGCGCGTTTTTGCGTGTTGTCTCGCGGATTTGAATGCTCCGAGAGACACTACTCAAAAACGTCGTTTCTATGTCGACGAAACGAAATCCGTGTTTTTAACGAATTTCATCGTTGGTGTGGCAACAAAAACAAAAACAATGTTTTTTTTACTAATTGTATAACAAAACATACACTACAATATGGAGAAAATTATCGTATATTTTAAAATTAATAAATAAAAATACGCAGAAACAAATAACTCACGTACTACCTCCAGGGCAAATTCAACGGTAATAAAATGTCGTGCATCAAATTGTAAATTCTACGGTTATTTCAAAATGAAAATAATTAACGACCAATAAAAATACTGAAACAAAAAATTGTTAATGAGCATGCGCCACAAGGAGTGCATTTAGGATGAAATAGCCAGGGTTACCACGCATGGCGCGTCTATCACCCATTTGGCAAGAAAGGGATACCCAAACCACAGATTAACCTTTTAAATTATACAGTGGATGTTTAGTCATGTCTCTTTCATTTTGCTTTTACTGCTCTTCTATTGTACTTGTGTTAATAGCTTAAATCAATGGAAAATGGCTGCTCCTCAAACCGATGCTTTGCTAATTCTGTAAGAAATCGTTTTCGGAACAAAATAAACTTTGACAATATTCCCCGACATTCGATGGTGAACTTAGCGTTGTTTTCTTCTATCACTCGAAGAATGTGATTTGAAGGCAAGCAGCAAATTCGACAAAAAATATTCCTGCGATATATTAATATGAAATATCATCTAAAAAAAAACATTTCGGATAGTAGAACACGTTGAGTGTTCAAATTTCTAACAAAAAATTTGTGAGTTACGATATCTTCTATATTGTGGGAAATAATTCTAGATTCAATTTTTTGTGACTTTTTAAAAAATCTTTTTGTGAGTAGTACTATTAATTATATACTCCGAGAAAATATTCCTTGTATGAAAAATATAGAATTCCTATTTTTTAATTATAAATTAATTAGCTATGATTTTTTTAAAAACAAATAATGAAGATAATATAAGCAAATGTGCTAAAATGTAGGTCTTAAGGAAAAATATTTACTACTTCAAACTTTAATAAGCTACAATCTTTGACATGTTATGGAAACTATATAACTGATGTATAACAAAAATGACTATTCGTTAAAAAATTTTTAAAAAATGATATTTTTACTAAAAAAAATTTGAGATTATTTGCTAACAATTAGTTTCACATCATGATCTTTTCGTCTTAATCTCTCTTAAGAACTCTTGAAAAAAATTCATTCAGAAATTTTTTCTTAACAGTTAAAATAAATTTTTTTAGCATTATTAAACATATTGGTATAAATTATCATATTCAATATTCTCAATATTAGGTCAATTATCATTCAACATATCTTAAATAAAACAAGCAAGAAATTAAATAATTTAATTATTAATATTAATATATATAATCATTAAAAATAAAGTAAAAAATAAGTACTTATATGATAAATTAGATTATTCAGTATAAATTATATTATTTATACTTTCAACAATTATTAGATACTTCATGCAACTTTAATTTCAACCATGGAATAATTTTAATTATATCATTTTCAATATATTTAAAATGAAAGATTAAGATGTTTTGAAAGTTGTGATTTTTTTTAAATTTTTGTCTGTGGACTTACTCGATAAATTTATAGCTGTATGACCAATGCTGTAAATTTTCAACTAAATGGTTCATAGATTTTTTTATTGAAGATTGATATTTATTTTTAGACTTATATCATTATCTTTTATCTATTAAATATGTATATAGTTATGTGGAGTCAACACACAAAAGGCGAAAACTAATTTAAACATTATTTATTTCAATTTATCTATTGCTACTAAAGTCTATATAATAATTTCACTTATTTTTTGTTGATAGATTAACATTTTATTTTTGTATACCAAAAGTTCTTATATTTGAATCCGAATTCAATATCATATCAAATTTATACAATGATTTGGCCTTTCAATAAAAATTTATTTGAGATTCATTGTTAATGATATCTATTCTGAAACATTGATAAGTATTGCTTAAGCATAATGTGGTTGACTACTTAAAGTTATAATGTATAATGCGACAAACTCAGAATTTTTTAGGATATTCTTTTAAACTAAAGAACATCTGTCTAGCTAAAATGAGTAATAATAATATGAAAAGTACTGCTATAAATCCTTGACACTATGTGAGGTAAAATCTAATTATTAACTATCAAAACAACAGGAGGAAAGAAAATACTCATACAAAAAATATTCTTTACTTCCTCAATGGAGAATCAATCAATGTTAATTGATTTACTATTGATTCACCATTAATGTAGCCAAAATAAAGATGGGAAAGAAACATATGATTTATTAAAAGCCTTAATAATCTAGACTAGTGACTATCAACTTTATTTTGTCACAATTTCCCTTTAATGATTTGAAATTTTGGCAGCACTCAAAAAAGATACGTTTATAAGTTGTTTAATTACGCATAAGATACTGTGTAAAATAGTTTATGATAATAATTTTAAAAGTAAAATAAAATAATGTAATATGCACAATTAAAACAGTAGTATGCGTTTATTACTTTATTCGTAATCAATAAAGCATCAAACTTTTTACTAAAATTTGGCGGTACATAAAAGTACCGAGGTACAGTAGTTGAAAATCAATGGTCTAAAATGCTAATGGTAGATATTTTAATGGTAGATCATATGGGTAACACAATCCATATGTTGTTTGCTCTCCTGCTGATTAAGAATTATCAAGAACACCTTATATTGCTTTTAATAGTTTAGTGCTAATGGTAGATTATGTAGATTACGTAATCCATATTTGCTCTCCTGTTGGTTATAAGAATTATCAAGAACACCTTATATTGCTTTTTACAATTTAGTGCTAATGTAGATAGTCTTATGGTAGATTATATGGATAACACAATCCACATGTTGTTTGCTGATTAAGAGTTATCAAGAACACCTTATATTGCTTTTCATAGTTTAGTGCTAATGGTAGATTATATTGATAACACAATCCATATGTTGTTTGCTGATTAAGAATTATCAAGAACACCTTATATTGCTTTTAATAGTTTAGTGCTAATGGTAGATTATGTAGATTACGTAATCCATATTTGCTCTCCTGTTGGTTATAAGAATTATCAAGAACACCTTATATTGCTTTTTATAATTTAGTGCTAATGTAGATAGTCTTATGGAAGATTATATGGATAACACAATCCACATGTTGTTTGCTGATTAAGAGTTATCAAGAACACCTTATATTGCTTTTCATAGTTTAGTGCTAATGGTAGATTATATTGATAACACAATCCATATGTTGTTTGCTGATTAAGAATTATCAAGAACACCTTATATTGCTTTTAATAGTTTAGTGCTAATGGTAGATTATGTAGATTACGTAATCCATATTTGCTCACCTGTTGGTTATAAGAATTATCAAGAACACCTTATATTGCTTTTTATAATTTAGTGCTAATGTAGATAGTCTTATGGAAGATTATATGGATAACACAATCCACATGTTGTTTGCTGATTAAGAGTTATCAAGAACACCTTATATTGCTTTTCATAGTTTAGTGCTAATGGTAGATTATATTGATAACACAATCCATATGTTGTTTGCTGATTAAGAATTATCAAGAACACCTTATATTGCTTTTAATAGTTTAGTGCTAATGGTAGATTATGTAGATTACGTAATCCATATTTGCTCACCTGTTGGTTATAAGAATTATCAAGAACACCTTATATTGCTTTTTATAATTTAGTGCTAATGTAGATAGTCTTATGGAAGATTATATGGATAACACAATCCACATGTTGTTTGCTGATTAAGAGTTATCAAGAACACCTTATATTGCTTTTCATAGTTTAGTGCTAATGGTAGATTATATTGATAACACAATCCATATGTTGTTTGCTGATTAAGAATTATCAAGAACACCTTATATTGCTTTTAATAGTTTAGTGCTAATGGTAGATTATGTAGATTACGTAATCCATATTTGCTCTCCTGTTGGTTATAAGGATTATCAAGAACACCTTATATTGCTTTTTATAATTTAGTGCTAATGTAGATAGTCTTATGGTAGATTATATGGATAACACAATCCACATGTTGTTTGCTGATTAAGAGTTATCAAGAACACCTTATATTGCTTTTCATAGTTTAGTGCTAATGGTAGATTATATTGATAACACAATCCATATGTTGTTTGCTGATTAAGAATTATCAAGAACACCTTATATTGCTTTTAATAGTTTAGTGCTAATGGTAGATTATGTAGATTACGTAATCCATATTTGCTCTCCTGTTGGTTATAAGAATTATCAAGAACACCTTATATTGCTTTTTATAATTTAGTGCTAATGTAGATAGTCTTATGGAAGATTATATGGATAACACAATCCACATGTTGTTTGCTGATTAAGAGTTATCAAGAACACCTTATATTGCTTTTCATAGTTTAGTGCTAATGGTAGATTATATTGATAACACAATCCATATGTTGTTTGCTGATTAAGAATTATCAAGAACACCTTATATTGCTTTTAATAGTTTAGTGCTAATGGTAGATTATGTAGATTACGTAATCCATATTTGCTCACCTGTTGGTTATAAGAATTATCAAGAACACCTTATATTGCTTTTTATAATTTAGTGCTAATGTAGATAGTCTTATGGAAGATTATATGGATAACACAATCCACATGTTGTTTGCTGATTAAGAGTTATCAAGAACACCTTATATTGCTTTTCATAGTTTAGTGCTAATGGTAGATTATATTGATAACACAATCCATATGTTGTTTGCTGATTAAGAATTATCAAGAACACCTTATATTGCTTTTAATAGTTTAGTGCTAATGGTAGATTATGTAGATTACGTAATCCATATTTGCTCTCCTGTTGGTTATAAGGATTATCAAGAACACCTTATATTGCTTTTTATAATTTAGTGCTAATGTAGATAGTCTTATGGTAGATTATATGGATAACACAATCCACATGTTGTTTGCTGATTAAGAGTTATCAAGAACACCTTATATTGCTTTTCATAGTTTAGTGCTAATGGTAGATTATATTGATAACACAATCCATATGTTGTTTGCTGATTAAGAATTATCAAGAACACCTTATATTGCTTTTAATAGTTTAGTGCTAATGGTAGATTATGTAGATTACGTAATCCATATTTGCTCTCCTGTTGGTTATAAGAATTATCAAGAACACCTTATATTGCTTTTTATAATTTAGTGCTAATGTAGATAGTCTTATGGTAGATTATATGGATAACACAATCCACATGTTGTTTGCTGATTAAGAGTTATCAAGAACACCTTATATTGCTTTTCATAGTTTAGTGCTAATGGTAGATTATATTGATAACACAATCCATATGTTGTTTGCTGATTAAGAATTATCAAGAACACCTTATATTGCTTTTAATAGTTTAGTGCTAATGGTAGATTATGTAGATTACGTAATCCATATTTGCTCTCCTGTTGGTTATAAGAATTATCAAGAACACCTTATATTGCTTTTTATAATTTAGTGCTAATGTAGATAGTCTTATGGTAGATTATATGGATAACACAATCCACATGTTGTTTGCTGATTAAGAGTTATCAAGAACACCTTATATTGCTTTTCATAGTTTAGTGCTAATGGTAGATTATATTGATAACACAATCCATATGTTGTTTGCTGATTAAGAATTATCAAGAACACCTTATATTGCTTTTAATAGTTTAGTACTAATGGTAGATTATGTAGATTACGTAATCCATATTTGCTCTCCTGTTGGTTATAAGAATTATCAAGAACACCTTATATTGCTTTTTATAATTTAGTGCTAATGTAGATAGTCTTATGGAAGATTATATGGATAACACAATCCACATGTTGTTTGCTGATTAAGAGTTATCAAGAACACCTTATATTGCTTTTCATAGTTTAGTGCTAATGGTAGATTATATTGATAACACAATCCATATGTTGTTTGCTGATTAAGAATTATCAAGAACACCTTATATTGCTTTTAATAGTTTAGTGCTAATGGTAGATTATGTAGATTACGTAATCCATATTTGCTCACCTGTTGGTTATAAGAATTATCAAGAACACCTTATATTGCTTTTTATAATTTAGTGCTAATGTAGATAGTCTTATGGAAGATTATATGGATAACACAATCCACATGTTGTTTGCTGATTAAGAGTTATCAAGAACACCTTATATTGCTTTTCATAGTTTAGTGCTAATGGTAGATTATATTGATAACACAATCCATATGTTGTTTGCTGATTAAGAATTATCAAGAACACCTTATATTGCTTTTAATAGTTTAGTGCTAATGGTAGATTATGTAGATTACGTAATCCATATTTGCTCTCCTGTTGGTTATAAGGATTATCAAGAACACCTTATATTGCTTTTTATAATTTAGTGCTAATGTAGATAGTCTTATGGTAGATTATATGGATAACACAATCCACATGTTGTTTGCTGATTAAGAGTTATCAAGAACACCTTATATTGCTTTTCATAGTTTAGTGCTAATGGTAGATTATATTGATAACACAATCCATATGTTGTTTGCTGATTAAGAATTATCAAGAACACCTTATATTGCTTTTAATAGTTTAGTGCTAATGGTAGATTATGTAGATTACGTAATCCATATTTGCTCTCCTGTTGGTTATAAGAATTATCAAGAACACCTTATATTGCTTTTTATAATTTAGTGCTAATGTAGATAGTCTTATGGTAGATTATATGGATAACACAATCCACATGTTGTTTGCTGATTAAGAGTTATCAAGAACACCTTATATTGCTTTTCATAGTTTAGTGCTAATGGTAGATTATATTGATAACACAATCCATATGTTGTTTGCTGATTAAGAATTATCAAGAACACCTTATATTGCTTTTTATAGTTTCGTGAGAGGAATTTCATTAGCTTTGTTTGAAAACTCATTGGCTTTGTTTTAATTAAGTAATTCCATCTGCTTATCTCAGAATAGAATAACTATTCAAAATTATAAAGAATAAAAAATTATTTAGTTTAAGAATTAGTCATTTTACTCTCACTAAGGAAAACAGATTTTGGAAGATTGACAATTCTTTTCAATATCTTGGCAGCAAATTCAATGCCAAAAGCTCGTCCGAAATTCTCTTTGAAGTTTTTCTATAGCGTTCATGTTTTCGAAAGGTGAATTGTACAAAATTCAAAGCAAAAATGTACAATGAAATTTCTTTCTTTCTTGTGAAACTCTTTTTTTTCCTCTTTGCCGAAAAAGAAATACTAGCGATGGAAGACAAAAAAAAAACTTAATTTTTGATGGAATCCAATTTTGAAAAAGAAATTGGAAACTGGAAATCAATTAAATTAAGAGATACAGAAATGGAAATGTAATATGAGGAGAAATCAAATAAAATATATATAATCACAATCGCATATGTCATCCTAAAATTTCCTATTATTATAAAATATTTCATAAATTATTATAAAAATCATATTATCATTTGTAATTCTTTATCTGAGCAAGTCAATGTACTCAAAACATATAACATTGTTTACTGCCATCATTTGTTACATTAATCAATAAAAACATCTTTCAGAACCACATTTGCTATCACTCAAGCATTCTATCCTTTCATCTCGAAAACTTATAGATGAACATCAAATCTATATTGTAGTCCCTTGAATATCACTTATAACAACGATAATGAATTTACTGCTCATGCATAAACAAAAAATCCATATGCAGTTGCAAAGCCGTGAAGTTTTAAAATATCGTATAACCCCATTTCTAATACTGAAATAATCTTTTCTATAAAAAACGGCTTATTGTCTTCATATTGGGCTTTCAATATGTCAACAAAATGAGTACGACAGTCGTCAGGAATAAAACTCATTAATCTAAACTAACAAAACTACTTATACAATAACCACTGATTTTTTTCTTCAATGAAATCTTAGTTTTCCAGAAACTATCTAGACGTAATAGGAATTATTATGTATAACTACCTAAACAAAAGTCAAACTGGCGTTTTGGAAATTTATCATGTTCAGTAAACTGTCTGGTAATTAGATTTAACAGCTACAAGAAATTAGCAAAACAAGTAACGAAAAAATATCTATAAATAAAACTAATTCTCATTAATGATCTTTATCAGCAACTCATTAAAATTTGTTGGGACAAAGCCCATTATGATTATAGAAGCAACAAAATTGTCTAGCACCGAGCTGTAAAAAGAACAACACGATGAAGATTCCTCGATCTACGTTCTAATCTGGCCTAAGTCCAAATGGGTTTCAATTCTAAGGAAAAAACATATACATGATAGCAAACGTTTGCAATAATAATAATAATAAATTAAGAGACTTTACAGTGTTTTAATACAAATATATTTTACATTATGTTTTAATCATTTTTTGAAATCATAGATGCTTTAGTGCAATGAACAAAGATCTTTCCTCTAGCTTTTACACTGCAAGTTATCTGAATGCTTCTCTTCCTTGTATCTTGAAATGGTTACTGTAATAACAGCTACTTTTGAAAGAAAGTCTTACTTAAATTTATGGACAAAACATACACTGTTGCGATTTCCATTCCTTCATATTGGAAACAGTTAGAACTGGTAAAATTCCATTGTGTCTATCTAAGGATGTGATATCTTATTGAACTTTAAAAAATCTAAGCACTTATGAAGAAAGAGCCATCTGTCTCAAATTTTATGATTCTAAAAGATTTTTTAAAAGGATGGTCAAGTAAAACTTCTCAACTCACTCTAAAAATCTCATAGGATATTTAACTTTATAACCTTTTCTTTCTAAGACCGTTTCTTATAACACAAGCACTTTTTCTAATTAGTAACTAAACCACTGAGAAAATCTACTATGAATTTGAATTCTAAAATATTAGGGATGACTTACTTTCTTTAAATAAATTTTTGTTATTTATGCAGTGTTCTAGTATATTTTATGTTTTAATTATTTTAAAAATTGTTTTATTACCGTGTTAAAATTATTCGCTTAAGAAATTTAACATTTCCATGTAATTGATTCCTACATGTGGTTGCCTAATACCTCCTCCAAATAATACATTAATAGCAAGATTACCCCCGTGTTATTTGGTATGTCCAGTGTGACAAAATAATTAATATTAGAAATTATCTATTCAATGATATTTTGAACGAATTTACATTAAACATCTACAGCTATATTTTATATGTTAAGTAAATAAAATTTCATAAAAAGATGTACTTGAACGACGATGGTTTCAAATTTTAGATATGTTCGTAAATTTATAAAAATTCTTCAATATTTGAGAGATATATGAGAAATGTTAAAAGAAGAAAGTGTGTGTGCACGTGCATGCCAGATTAATGTTTATATTTACAATTACTACGAAGGGTTTTTCTGATAGCAATTCTAATTTATGAAAAACGGGAAGTAATAGTTTATTCATTTAAATTTCGTGAGATATTTTTCATTAATTACTATTTCTATATCCTCAAATATTTATTGATAAGGAATAGTTAAATATTTTAAACAAAGTACATAGTACATTTAAAAAAGAAATATAAGTTCCTTAAATATATTTTTTACAAATAATCATAATCATAAAAATTATTGATTACTATAAACTCCTTTGACAAAAATTTTTAAAGTATTGCTTGACATGAAGATTTTTCAAAACAATTTTAACAGCTAAATTCACTTTACTGAAAACAGAAATTAAGTGAATTAAAGCGTCGAAACATAGGTCATGATTTTTTGTTGAATGGTCTTACTTACATTTTCTTCTTCTTCTTCTTAGAGTTGGGTTTGTATGTCATTGGGCACCTCTGCTTTTATCATTCATTTGTACCATTAACTCCAAACCCAATGTTTCCTAGTTCCAGTTGCTTGGGTCACCCACTTTGTTAATAAAGTCCGATAACCCTGTAATGGAGTCTATGTGTAACTCTCTAGTATGGATGATGCCTAAAGAAGTTAATCTAGGGAGGGCAAGAGCCTCGCATTCGTAAATGATATGCTTGGCCGTTTCCTCTTGCATGACATTTCCTGCAGATAGGGTCTTTCTGAAACAGTCCCATCTGGTCAGAGAGTCAGTCATACTAGCGATATCTTCATGACTTTCACCAGAAGATGGTTTGGAGGTCACTTCTACCTCAAGTGAAGGATTCATTGCTGCTGCTTCACTAGATTGCCTCTGAGTTCCCTTGTCTTTTTCAGCAAGGTCTACTTCAGAGGCTTCACCTGCAAATGCAGAAAGGTTAGTTGTTTTTTGTGTCTTTTCAGCCACAAGATAACAATTAATAAGCTCAGGTAATATAACAGTTCCCCCAGCATTGCCTGAGTTACTGGGTAAGGCAAAAAAAGCTCTAGAAGTTCGCCAGGCAACTAGAGGCTCCGTTAAGACACCATTACCGCGGTGCCAAATAGCCTTAGGCACGGGTCGCATAACACCAGGTTTTACGGGAGCTGGTTCGCGGCCTCTGATTCTATATTCAAGGCTATCCTGTCATTCCTACAGGACGTTAGACGATCCACCACCTTTCGACGCGCCTGGTAGCTGCTCAGGCCCCAGGTACTTATATTTTAATTATATATGCTCCCAATTCAAAATATTAGTTATCAACGATGAAAATATCAAATCGTCATGAAACTTGTTAAGCAAGTGTGTAAAAGAAAACCATGCAAAGGATCAGTTAAGCAAAAGAATGGGGTAAATATGCTTTTCATTTCCAGTGGTCGCGCTTACCAAGACCATTGCGCCACAAATACGGAAAGACTAAGTAGACAAGTGAACACATAAAAGTCTATAAAACTCTGAGTATGTCTCGAGCACGCCAGTAGGATCGCACTAGATAATGCTGGACAGCGACGAAAGTGGTATACGTCCATCTCCTCCTGAAGTTTACGGAGCCTGCGGAAAATTTCTTGGACTACAATAGTTATACATAGGTGTTTAAGAAGGCAGTCATGCCCAGTAGCCAAACGAAACTCGGCAACAGCCCTGCGTCTAGGCCACTTAGGGATAAATTGAAGATTATTCCACCAGGTCTTGTTAGAGTGTCTCTCTGAGAATTGGTTTAAGACCATGTTCTTCATCTTCTTCTTAATGAGCAACTTGGTGCTATTGAGGGGGGTTTCATTTCTTAACGAAGGAAATATTCAAGCCTTCAAAGTGCATCAATGTTAAATTACTGATACAAAGCAGTTTCGGAAACTGATTTCCATCATTTTAACAAATGTTTTTCTTGGGGAGAAAAATGCTGAGCCAAAGCGATGTTTTTGAGACGCATTTGAAAACCATTCAATGGACTTTGACAGTGACCGCTTTCATCGATCAAAAAGAAGACTACTTATATATATATATATATATATATATATATATATATATATATATATATATATATATATATATATATATATATATATATATATATATATATATATATATCCATGTATTACTCCCCATCTCGTACGTTCTGACCATCATGTAAGAATATTTTGGTTGTAATGACAGTTCGAAGCGACATACATTATATATATATATATATATATATATATATATATATATATATATATATATATATATATATATATATATATATATATATATATATATATAAATATATATATATATATATATATATATATATATATATATATATATATATATATATATATATATATATATATAAAATATATATATATATATATATATATATATATATATATATATATATATATATATATATATATATATATATATATATATATATATATATATATATATATAATATCGGTTTTAGATGACTTAAATCAACTAAGATAATATTTTAAATCTTCCGAGAAGCTTAATCAGTTCACTCGTGACTATATACACCATCCAACCTTATGTACTATCTTCGTAAGAAAATGTTTCCTGGAGTATCATTTTCAAACATCAAACTGACAATGGTTTCTTTTTACGACGCCCACTACAAACGTTACTTTTGACTGCTCGACACCATCATCTTCGTCTGCAGTAATATTGACTGGAGTGACCAATGATAAACAGTAATATATGTCTTAAATAATAAATTTTGATTTAATTGAAAAATTCATAATGGTCGTGTTCGAGTAAGGTGACTCAATAGTCAGAAGTCAGATCCAGTGCATTTTATTCATTTAGCCCCTACAGAAGGTATAATAATATGGGAAGTCATCATATATGACGCTAGGTATTAACAGTAACGTCAACGTGAACGGCTCAAAGATGCGTTGAAGAAATCTGTTACTACCACATGTGTTTCCACTCATAACAAGGCATCTAATATTAGTATTACAGCAAGATGATGCTCAGGCACATACGGTAAGAGTTTCTGGAGGTTATCTTATGCAATTTTTAATTATTTTATGGCCACCGTGTCAACCAGATTTATTTCTAATTGAACACATTAGGAATCAATTGAAATGATCACTTCAGGCTGCGACAAGCATTCAGAAAGA
>JAJQOW010000872.1:0-70000 GCA_037975125.1 Latrodectus hesperus
TTTATACATTTTACTCAAAAATATGACAGAATAGACTAATATCAAGACATCTGACTAGACTTGGGAATTACAACACTATTTCTAAAATGTCAGCAAGCATTTGTTCAACAGTTAGTTTTGAGAAAATTTCAGCAAAGCTAAATTTAGAATCAACGCAGAAATGATAAAGAACTGGATTAGGAGGTTAGGATTTGAATTTTCTGTATTTTTGATGAAAAGTTGAAAGGACTTAAAAATACATATGTAATAGATCTTTGTGCAATATAACCAGTCATTACATTTCCCTTCTCTTTTTTTCTAGGTAATTGTAGCTAAGAATATAAAATTTTATATAATACAAGAACTTTTAATATATAATTGCTTCAGCAGAGAAGCAATGAACATTTAATAAGCACATGAGCTTTTTAATTCAAACTTAATATCTAAAAATCAAGTCCTATAGTCTTTAAAAAGGTTTTTATATTTAAAAATTTTATATTATGAACTGTTACTATTAATAATTTTAAAGACAAATTTACATTTGGATGAACCAAAATTTTGGCAACACAAAAATTACAACCTTCAAAATTACTAATTTAATTTTTTCCTTTGATAATGTGAATCCATTATATGATGCAGAAGTATATCAACACGTCACTAAAAACTATATCAGTGTGTCATTGTATACAATGGTTTGTCACCGGTATTATTCTGCACATTATAAGTATGGTCTTAAGTGGAAATCAACCACAAGAACTATTGATTCTGCCATCAATTTAATATAACATGTTCGTTAAACTTTAGAATGCAAAATAGAACAGAAATAGGGTTGGACGATAACAGACGTTTCACTTTTACGATTGCAGCTTTATTATTCATGACTTTGAAAACGTTCTTTTGCTCACTTAAAAAAGTTGTTTTAATATTAGCCAGTACTTATGAAGGCGTAATTAAAGTCACTTAGTTATTCCTTACAATATATTATGCAGCAACAGTTGAGTTTTTCTATGTAGCACAATATTTTTTAATAGAATTTAACTAAAGAATTTCCTAATCGTAAGACTATTCTCACAAACAAAGCTCTAGTCATTTAAATTTTTAAAGTTATAGATTGTAGGAGGATTATTTTTACATGATGAAGACTTCAAATATCAAATTAAGATCTTGTCTATATCTAAAAATAAAAGGGGAAACTATTAGTAATATACTGTCACAAATTTGTATTAAAATATTTTCTGAGAAAGATAACAATTTAATTTATTCAGTCACATGAAGATGGACATTTTTAAAAGTAAAAGTATTAAAAATTCTTAATTGCAAACATTAAACTGTCCAACAAAATAATTACTATTTAAAAGAATTTTTTGTTCTGAAGTAGGAACATTAGCAAAAAAGCAATCTTGTTACCTGTAGATTTTTTTGACAGTTTTGTCTCTGTTAAATTCAAGTCTGAATCTTCTTTTATTGAATTTTCGGGTACAATTAAGAATGCATCCAACGATTCATTTCCATGCTCTGCAAGGCTTTTATCAAAGTCATTAGTGTTATTCTTGCAATAATTTTGCTCCTTCTCAAACGAATTTACTTCAATAGGATTTACATTGATATTCAAAGAATTTTTATCACTTATAGCTTGTAAAACTGATTCTCTTTCTGAAGTAAGTTTTTCTGATATAGTTTTTAGTTCTTTTATGTCTACATTTGTCAAAGTTTGCTTTTGGCACACATCAACATCGCTTATTTTTTCTGCAGAGTCTAGTTTAAAACATAGATGATTTGTTTCTTTTGATGGGGTTGAGCTATTACTTGGATCCCTATTGTTTAATGGTGTAGATAGACTATGATCTGCTTCTTTTAATATAGATAAAATTTGATCAGGTTTCTTCAATAAAGGAGTTTCTAAATTTTTGACTTGTTCTGAGTTTTGGTTTATTTCTTTCAATGGTGTAGACCTAGAAAAAACATTCCAACATTATAATCAAATTCAAAAGTAGCATAAAAAATTTAAAATGCTTAAAATTTTTTTGTTTCTAAAAGGGAGATTTATAAATTATTTACTTTCTTTCCAATTAAAGTTTTACTAAGTACTGACAGATAATTAACCACTAAATTATTTTAGTAGTCAAAATACAGAGAAAAACTAAAACACAGATTAATAAATCAATCCACTTAACAAAATAACTTAAATACATAATCTGAAAGCAATAAAATCTTAATCAGTCTTAATATTTTTAAATAATTCATAAGAGTAACTGTTTCAAAGTAATTTAAATAAACTTTAACAGATATTTTTATAATTTATAGAATAAATATTAAAACTACTTTATTAAAGAATTTGAGAAACCTCACCAGCTTAGACTTACGAAAGGGACATAGTTTTAAGCTAATTGTGACAAAAATAAATCCTAACAAAATTAGTAATTTTATAATAAACAATAACTTACGTTCTTACTCTCCCAATTTTTTCTTTTGAAAAAATAGCAGATGGACCATCAATATTGAAACAAGAAATATCCAATTTAATCGGTGCACAAAATTTAAAATTTTTTGGTGCAAATGACTTTCTGGGTTCAATGTGACTGATATTACAATCAAAGACTTGAGATGTTTGATCATTCGGAAGATCTTTAGTAGATTTAAATTTATCCTCTGAGTTTTTGCCAGATATTTTACAATTAGCTAAAAAGAAAAAGTATCTTAAATATCTCTTTCATAATTAAAATTATTGCTTATTAAATAATCAGCTAATTAACGTATATTGAAATAATACACTAAGAAAATTTGAGTAAGGCTTATTTCTTAATTATGCAGAAATATCATTATATTTTATAATCTTATCGGCTTTATTAAATGAACAGTGAAGATTACCTAGATAAAAGTAAACATGCATTACATAGTTTAAGTGATTATGAGCAACAGACTTTATTAAACAAAATATCAGGAATATGTGCTGCTGATAAGAGCCAAACCTAACAATATATTTCTTGTACATAAATTTCACAAATAGATTTTGATCGTAGTGTTGAAGAACTTGTCAACCACTTTACACATTTTAAAAGTAAGAGGAATTGTATAAAAACTAAAAATTGTATTTTGTTAGAGCAACTTTTAAGTTTAAAAATCAAAATATAACACTTAAAATTTCTCAAAATAAACTTTATCTAGGATTGTAATAAGACATTACACTAATAAATTCTATTTGAGAACATTTAAATATTTCAGCAAGAGCTTCTCTTAGATTATTCAGATTTAAAAACAAATCTGAGCCTGAGAACAACTTTCACTTTCATGGATAACAAGTTTTTATATGGTTGGTTAAGTTAGAAGTTCAATTTAAACTAGAGTAATTTAACTTAAATAATTTACTTTGTACACCTGATAATTCTTATAATCATTCACATTGCAAAAGTCAAGATTTAAAGTTGAGTGTTTATAAATGCTAACAATTTAAAAGCAATTTTTATTCTGTGAATTTGAAAAACATTTTTAATTCTACGAAAATCAAATATGGATTACTTTAGTAAGCTGAAACAAACTATTAAATTTATGTATATTAGTTTGGTTTTGATATAAAAATTTTACACATAAAATTTCCTTATAAATATCAGATTTTAAAATTCAATGAATACCTGATAAAATTTTTAATTTCGCAGTAAAACATGCAGATATTAATATTTGATGTAATACAAACTTAATATGCAAATTTAGTTGAATTTTGTGAATCGTGAACATTTCTATTTTATTCTTCACAATATTTACTTACGAATTATTTCTTTAGACTTCACATTTCTGTTGAAAGCTGGCTTGGATGAAAGAGGCTGTAAAAGTAAAATCTATGTAAATATCAGGAACTATCAGATAATTAAACTATCGTATTTTCTTGTATATAACTACACACACAGATTAAGCGTTAAATTTTCAAATTTTGTGGTGAGTATTACATAATCTGAAGAAACATTTTCCAACAGAAAAGCTTACAATAAAGCTCCGAATAAATGCCAGTTATGTTTCACGACTTATTTTAACAAAATCAGTATTTTCCAGTTACATTCAAGAATGTAATACAGTTCCTTGGAACAATATTACAGTTGCAATCAGTTAACATAATTTCACCTTCTGTCTTGAACCGATGTGAATAGATGTTTTATTCCAGAAACATTTGAATTCCTATATAGTTATTTTGAGGCCCAAATATTTAAGTCACACAGCGAATTTCAAATTAAAATGCTATAGGACAGGCAAATAAAAATGGTGACAGACATGTTAATGTAAGGTGAAAAACAAAGCATGTACAGTACAATAGAAAATGTATCTAATGTGCAGTTTGAAAACAATATCTTTCATTTAATTTTAGTTTTAAAATTATTAAAAACTAAAAATTTTAAATTTATTAGTATATCTCTGAAGATCTTGATCGATGTTAATTTTTTCTGTTTATTTCACTTTGTGTTGAGGTGAATCCAAACAGATCTTTTTCACAAATATTTCTGTAATATTTTATTTTTAATCATAGTATTTATTCTATATGGTAACACTTTACGCACAGTATAAATTTTTAAACATTTGACGGAAAAATTGCCACAGGTTATACATGTGCTGCGGATTATGGGATATTTTTCTTCTTTTACCTGAAAAAAGGTCTTGCAGATAATGTGCCACTGATGATTATATACAGGAAAATCCAGAACTTTATATTTTTAAATATAAAATTTAAAGCCACTAAACAAGTTTACAGTGTTCAAAAGTCAACTAGTTCAAATAAAGCTATAAGTTTCAAAATATAAATTTAAGAATTATAAATATTTCTATTGTTAAGTGACTAAGTTCAATAGCCACATTGGTACTTACCTAGCAAAAGTTTTCTTTATTTTATAATAAATCAAGAAAATGAATATGATATATTTGATAATAATCCCTTTATCGTTGTTACAGTCCAATTCAACAGTTCTCACATACTCTTAGTAACATTGAAGAAACTATTTGTTCTCTCCACTAATTAAAAACTTATAGGCTTGTTTTATCCTCGAAAATTAATGTTAATCAACATTGCTTTCAAACTGAAAGTTTGACAATTTTTGGTATTTAAATACATAATTTAAGAATTTCAATTTTATTATATTCAGTGCCAAAAATGTAATTAGAATTTAGCTTTAATGTTTGATGATTTGCTTAAGAATATTGTAACATTCATTTTAAATATTTAATGATTTTAAATATATTCTAATCAATAAAATATAGTAACAAGCTGTGATATTGAAATTTTTGTAAGCATAGATAGGAAATAAATTTTTTGGACAGGTCTTTGAGACTAGTACCTTGATGTTTGGATACATGTAGATATAGCCATTGACATAATTCACATTTCAAAATTTGAAAGATTAATTTTTAGCTTTATTTCAGTTTTACCAATTGAATTTGAGTTTAATTTTATGTTATACTCCTTAAAAGCAGTTAGCACTAAATATATATTTCTTATTAAGTAAAAATTCCATGTGAATGAATTAAAGTATATGAAAGGAAATTCTGAAAATAAATTGGTGACGAGTTGAAATTGATTCAGTATTATACTTATTAAAAATTTAATTCACAAACAATAATCACACAATTGCAACAATTAGATATACAAACATATAAAGATTAATCCTTGCTTATTTTCACGTTTTCTATACATTAATTTAAAAGATTCAACGAGATCCATTGTATTCTTTTGTTCTCTCTACATTGCTATACATATAAATTAAACCTTTTGTGGTTTCTAAATTACACTTTAAAATTTATGATTTTTCCAAACCAAGAACAGTTGAAGGAATAGTTTGAAAATTGACCATTTTAGATACAAATAAGATTCTTCAATGTTTGGTGATCTTATGTTGCTTACTATTTAAAAAATGTAAGCTGAAACTTTAAGAAACTAATGATTCATAGTTTTAATGAATAAAAGTAAAAACTGAACTTATTAGTATAATTTCATAAAATATAAAGATTAAAAAATAAATTGACTTGCTTTGAATGGCTGAGAACTTTTTGCATTGCTTCTGAGGCAAGATGAAACCGGTTTTGAAGTGGATTCTTGTGGCACTGACTTTTTAGCCCGGAGCTGTGGCTGACGAAGTGGATGCAGATTCCTTATGAAACAATTTTAAATATAGATTAACTGTCTAAATACAATAATTTAGACACTTAATTACAAAACAAATTGTCTTATTATACTTAAACTAAAATTATTTAATATTTTAACTTCATAAGAGAATAAGTTGAAAATAACAAGACAGTTGGTTTCTATGATTATAAGAATGTAATTGTCATTGGCAAGCTTCAACTAGTCTGGACGTTCTAATATAAAATTTATAGTGATTCTAACCAAAAGAGAAATCAAATTCTCTATTTTTTTTCAACACGAGATTAATTCTAAATAAGCAATATAAAATTGTCACGACTGAATTGTTAAAGGAAATAAAAATTAAATATTTTTAATTTTAAAGTTTTCACTGAATAATTTAAATATAACTTGTGTGGGCTCACCAACGACAAGTGATGTGTAAACATTTTAGTCCTATTATTGTTCGTCAGAGTGGAAAGTTCTAGCTTCATCACATCTACAGTTAGACAAGAGAAGATATAGCTAAGTGCTGTGCTTTTTTACTTTTTATGTACATATCTGTGGGGTAGGTGACTGGAAATCTTCATTCCTATTTTTGGTTTAATATCAACTTTAACTTATGAAAAGCATTAAGTTTATATCTATAGTCTAACACAAGAGTAGAACATGCAAAATCTGGTTAGCAACAGTTTCTATATTAATAAGATCTACTCATTTTATATATGTTTTAAGGGTATCAAATCAGCAGTATTTAGAAATTGTTTTCAAGGCTTACAACAAGCAAAAGTTGAATATTTGGTAAAAGTTAACAGACCCGTACAGGATTGGCGCGATTTCAAATTTTCGCGCTAAGCGTTCTACAGCTCTGTCACCAACCAAAATTACGTCACTACGCGTGATAGAACTTGATCGCTATTGGTTGACGGCTAACTTCAGCTTTGAAATCGCGCGTTTTTCCGAATTCCAAAAATTTGAATATTTCATTATAATCAAGTACTATGGAAGTTTTAAAATTCTAATAACTAGAAACGAAACTTTTTAAGACTAATTTTAATGTACCATGCAATTGAAAAATTTAATCCAATTTTATTTCACACATCTAAACATAAAATTGAAGATTAATTTACCATTTAGATTAATTATTTGACACAGATTCTGTATAAACAAGGATGGCAAATTCTGAATCCTTTTGGCAAAGAATTGTTGCCAAGTTGATATTGTGATGTGCACAATGACGTAAATACTAAAGTTGCCAAAATAAAATTTCCTGCATAATTCTTACGCCTCTATATGACATAACAAAAGTCAAGTTAACAGATTCATAAGAAAAATCCCCTCGCCAAAAAAAACACAAAATTTGGCATTCTAGATTATACGGCATCTGTGCTAATGATTTAAATGTTTGAAAACTCACCTTTTTACTAGGTTTGAGTGAAGATGACTTCAATGACTGAGTATTTTTTAACTGGAAAGATTTATTAGCAACAGATTTTTGAGAAACAGTATCGGATTTTGAAATCTGAGAAGTCTTCGAAGTGGTGGATACAGGTTTTAAAGTCTGTGAAGCCTATAAAGAAATACATATTTTACCTATAAATTTTATACAACTTCAAAGCTACTCACTTATGAGAAATTGAAGAAAATATTTCAGTATTGAACATGAATTACCTGTCAGATAACAATGTCAGCCTTTTAAATAAATATTGATCATTATTTAAGTTATAAGTTTAATACAAAGTCATCTTCATATTTTAAGTATCTAATTACATTTAATTAATAATTAAAATACAAGACAAATTTGATTAGAATATAATGGCTTTTTGAAAATTTCAGGAAAATTTAGTATTTTATATATAAATTTATAACAGTAGTTACGTATTTATTGTGAAATTTCGTTAACTATTCATATCCAGACCTTTTAATTCCAACATACTTTGTAATAAATAATTGTTACAAGAAAAAAATTCAGGTTTTTAGAATGAGAATTTTAAACAAATTCTTGGTCCTTTTTTATTATAAATTACTATGTAAACTTATTGGGTGCAAGTATACCATTAAGTTCCATCATTTCATATAAAGATGGAAAATCTTTACAAATATACAGTCATACAAGATATGAAAGTGAAAAACTAAAATGAAGTTCTAAGACTTTTCAATAATAAGCATTAACTAAAATCCAATTCATACACAAGATTGAATAAAGCTAAAGTATATTAAATAAATCTGACTTTAAATGTTATAAGTTAAATTTACCTAAATGATAGTCAGAAAAAGAAATTAAGTCATCATAAATACAATAATAAAAATTGAATAAAGGATTTTAAGACTTAATATTTAAAGTTTCATAAATATAGTTGAAATTTCGTCTAGGCATTCAAAAAACTACTTTCAATACAATTTAATAGTTCATTGATAATTAAAGGCAATTTGAACACATTTATACAATAAAAATTAAAAGACTTCTATTTCATATTATGTTAGTATAAAAGTTCACCGAATATGCATACTTTTGATTTGGATCCAAAAGTTGGAATACTAGGATTAGTAACTTTAGGAGCAGCACCAAATCTAAAAGGTGGCTTTTTTATCGCTTTCTCTCTTTGTTGTTTCAATAGCTTTTCTTCTTTCCATTTTTTCAACATTTCAGCCCGTGTAGGAATTCCTGTAGTCCTTACAGCTATTAAATTTTTTAATAAGCAAATTATTAAAAGTTAAATCTAATCATTAGTTGATAATTATACACAAATATATATTCATCCTTGAATTATGTAGGACTACGCTCAATTTTTAGTTTGAAGATATTTTTAAGCATCTGAACTGAAAGTTTACTGTGAACACACATAATGAGAACAATTTATAATTATTTTTCTTCACACCTTAAGATTATCTTCACACAATGTTCATGCTTGTAAATGACTTTACTAAGATAATTAAAATATGATTAGGTTTAGTTGTATTAAGAGCAAAAAAATCTTTTATTTCAAAATATTTAAAAAAGTTAATATTTAAACCTATTTACACATCGTACTTTCTTGTAAAAGAGCTAGATTTAAAAACTTAACTATGCATAAACATTAATCAGTGATTTTCTTGAAAACAATAAGCAAAGATGAAAAATGTAAAAAGGTTAAAATGAATGAAGATCTCAATAGAGACTACAATGAGTATGCAACTGAACAAGTAATAAACTTTAAAACTCATTTAATATTTGTCTCCTAAATATTCCTACACAAATAATATAAATTTTCTTATTCCAGTATTAAATATTTTTTTCCATAATGCTCACGTAATAAAGTTTAAATATAATAATTCCTTAATACGTTTGTAGAATTAAGTTTAAGAAAAATATACGAAAAAAATTTAACTAAGAAAAATACAATATTAATTGATATATACATATACCTAATTTTGGAATGCAGCTCTCCTGTTCCTGTTGTTTACTTTCCTCGGAGATAGATCTCAGGACACTAAGTCTTTGGTGCCTTAAGATTTTTCTTGATTCAAGTAATTCCTTTTTCTTAATGTCTTTACTGAAACCAGAGAACTGCAAACTCTTCTTTTTATACAGAGATTCCATTCTTAATAAATATTACAAAAGCAAACAGTAAAATATTTAAAAAGAAAGGTTAAAAAAGAGCGACGTATCAAAACTGCGAAGATTTAAATACCATTTCTAAAATTGCTGTAAGTAATTGTTGCCAAACAAAATATAAGAGTGACAAAATGTTAAGGGAATTAATATGCAAATTATAAATATTGAGGATACCATGGAGGAAGCAACATCAGTGGTACCGCCCTATTGGTCTGCGCTTGACGAATGTGCCATATCCCCTCTGTCTTCCTAAACATTACACTAAAACCTGTTGTTTACTATTAAGCCTCTTGTTGAATTGAAATATTTCAAAGAAAATATTACTTATTGAAACTTCATTGTTTGAAGAGAAATTATTTTAATTAATATTAATTGAATAATCACTATTAAAGAAAAATTTCATCTGTAAAAAAATTAATTGAAAGGAGATTGATTTTAAAAGTTTAGGAATATACATTTAATTATTTTGCAAACATAAGTACTGAGTTTATAGGGTAGGCAACCATTCATAACCCTTTCATACAAAGAAAAAACAAAGACAGGGTAGACAGAGATAAGACTGGGATTCGGACACTGGGCCTTTCCATCCACAGTCAGGCACTCTGACCACTAGACAGGGTGGGCGCCCAGACTTTCTTTTAATAATGTTAAATGTCTAATAAAGAACAACTTCAGGGATTCTTTCACCGAAGAATTAAAAAAATTACAAATTTAATCAATCAATCATTGTTTATAAAAAAATTTTAATATATTTGAATGGCCTAGGATGAAATTTGTTGCTGTTTTTCCTTTTGATATCTACCAACGATTGTTTGAACAAAGATCAATGTCTCATCAACTCGGTTGTTGGTCCTTTTTGTACCTGTGATATCGAATAAAAAAACTGGCTTGTATTGCCGCCCATCCTGTCTAATGGTCAGCGCACCTGATTGCGAATAGGGAGGTCCTGGGTTTGAATCCCGTTTCGGGCATGGATGTACCTTCTCTCTCTCATGTCTTGGTCCTTTCCTTGTACGGATGGGTTGTGAATGGTTGCCTTCTTTATAAACGGGGTATCCTGCCCTTCCTCTGATATTTAGCTCGGAACATTTTTGGACTGCTCGTTATCATTTATTTATTTTTTTGATGTTCAATTGTTTTTTATTGTGCAATTGGAAATAAAAACTTAAGAACAATTTTACGAATGCCATTTGCATAAATCGAATCTCAATGGCAGCTGTGATTAATTGGAAACCAAATCTGTAACTTTCTTATAAAAGTTTCTTCTCTATAAACCAATCCATGGGAGCAATTTTGTAATTTATCTTACCATGATTGTGCGAAGGGAAATCTATAATTATTGAAATACTTAACCATAACATGCATTAATTTCCGCACTGAACGTTTCCTCATTTTACCCCTATACTGAAGTCCTAAAACACAGATGCCAGTGAATTCCTAGTCCTTTCTATAACATTCAACAACCCCGTAGCATCTCCTATTTAAACCGCCTTCTGTAAGAAAAAGTACACAGATGTGTGCTAACCAGTGGTAAGGGTCACACCTGTGTTACAGATAGACATTTTTACTTTATTTCATCTTTTCTTTAAATAAATACCTGTCTTGCATTCACTGCCTTAATAATCTGCTGCAGACTGCTACTAAATTATGAATTATTATATTAAAAAATTATCCAATAATATATATATATATCCATACACACACAGATTTTATGATATATTCATTGATATTTCATTTGGTGACAACAATTATATTTGATATCAATTTCAACTTTGGCTTTTGGAAATCAAATTTATATATATGTTAATTTTTTAGCTTTTTCCTTCTTTGTTTTTTGGTGTATATTTTATCTACACACCCATACATATACATAAATATATTGACTGATTGTTTCTTTTTTTCACTGCACATATCATATAAATTTCACATTTGTTACGTTAACTTATCCTCTCCCTCATGATACATGGAAATCTATATTAAATGAACCGTTTAGTAAATATTATGTATCACATAACAAAGTTTGAAATTTTATAAGCTTCAAAATCCTTTGTGCGATTCACAATCTTATTCATCGTACACAAATTAGATTTTGTAAACTTCAGAATCTATGCAAACCGATGAGCATCGATCGTGCATGGTGTGAGGAGAGTGTGAGTATGTCGTATTGACCTGTCACAAAGAGGAAAACCTGGAAAGCTTCCGATGATCCGCATGGACTGATATGCATGCGACCAGACAACAAGAATGCAACATTCATTTACTGGGTTTCATAGCCTAGTGAGGAACATCGTTTTTCTATGCAAAGGATCGTGGATTCGATACCAGTCACATTTAAACAAGGGAAGATGGATGGATGCATGTCATTTGAGGTGGGTGCTTGTGAGTTTTCTAGGTTTCTACCCTTGCAATACCTGAGTATGGGTCCACTATATAGAATAGTCCTCCATTCAATTTAGATAAGAGATTCAAAAATGACATAGGCTATTGGGTTATCCACTATGTGGTGTCAAAATATTTATCTCCTATTGTTTGACAGTGATTGGAATCAAACCCGATACTTTCCTATGACAGCATGAAATGACTAACTGGATAAATGAAAGCTGTTATAAGGTGTCTGAACAACGGCATTCAAATGATACCTAATGAGAATACATCATTGATACTTTGAGTCACAAAGTCAAGATTCACAAGAGAGAAAACCCTGAAAATTCTCACTCTCGACAGACATTCGTGCAAAAGTGGAAATGAAGCATTCATCTCTACTAATTAAACTAAGATTGGAATCGAACTTAAAGACTGTCATTTCGAAGAGAGCAGTCCTCTCATTGGGTGAGTGTAAATCTTATTTTTATAGTAATCGAATAACTGATATTCGTTTAATTTTGTTTGTAAAGTATTCGGAGCTTTGTATCAAACCTAAGCTAAGTGAATATAAGAAGTATGCTTAAAACAATTTTAAAGTGTACTTTTTATACTATTATTCCTATTTATTTCAATGTATTTCTTTATTTTCCTATTTTTGTAGCACATTTTTTTAATCTTAAATATTAATTTGGTTATCATGAAATTTTAGCTTTGTTAATAATTATTTCGTGGTTATAATTTAACGAAACAGTCACACTTTTTCCTGAGGAATACATTGTTCTTCCCTACATAAATGGTGAAGATTTCAAAGAATTGTTAAAATGTTTCACCTTCGATTGAGAAGAGTTTGAATACAATAATCATGAATAATAATTTGAATGTCCCCTTGATTTGATGAAATAGTCACCATCATTAAGCCATATTCATTGACCATGTCACACTCACTTCATTCAAAATTGTCAAATTCATTTCCACCCTTGATTGAAAACAATTTGAAAGTTTTTGAATTGTGATTATCATGAATAATAATTTCGTTGTTCTCATGATTTAATGAAATATCGCTGTATAATGGATTGATTACGTAACACTCACTTCATTACCCAAATAGTAGTGTTTTCATGGAAAAATATCAAATTCATTTCCACCCTTGATTGAAAAGACTTTGAAAGTTTTTGAATAGTAATCATCATGAATAATAATTTCGATATCCTCATGATTTAATGAAATATGGCTGTATAATGGATTGATTACGTCACACTCGTTTCATTACCCTAATAGTAGTGTTTTCAATCAAAATTGTCAAATTCATTTCCACCCTTGATTGAAAAGAGTTTGAAAGTGATTGAATAACGATTATTATAAATAACGATCACCGTGAATAATGAATAATCATTATGAATGATGATTTCGATGCCACTGTGAATTAATGAAATAACCACGACACTATCATGATTATCAATATTTAATGAAATAATTTTCATCATGAATTATAACCAGCATGGTTCAATAAGAGAGACGATTTCATTCATAACGGCACCGCGCCTAATTATTCAAATAGTCTGGAATTTTGGCTGAAATTCTGGCTGAAATTCGCCAAATTCCTGCACGCCTACGACTAAAAAGAGTTAGGAAGCTTTCTTGTTATATCTATTGAACTTTTTGCTTACAAATTTTCAACAAGTTCTGTATTTTAGGATTCATTATGCATAATCTGAAACTGAGATTCTCAATTGAAAAGAAACAGTTAACGAAGTTTATGCAATGATATTTTCTCATGTCACAATAAGAAATCAAAACACAACGTTAAAATAAAGAGTATACAGTTTCAATTGATAATGAAATCGAACGTTATAAAAGCGTCAATACACTAGATTGTGTTAATAAAGTATTGGACTATTTTTCTCAAAAAAGTTAAATCTACTATTTGTCAATTTATTATACATAGGTAATTTTAAAATGTTATTATGGAGGGTAAAAATGTGCTTTGGGTCCCCTGTTTGGCGCATTTTTAAAAAGTCACCAACTGGCTCGTTTTTGCGTGTTCTCTCCCGGATTTGAATGCTCCGCGAGACACTACGTAAAAACGTCGTTTCTATGTCGACGAATTGAAATCCGTGTTTTTAACGAGTTTCACTGTTGGTATGGCAACAAAAACAAAAACAATGGTTTTTTTAACAATTGTATAACAAAAAATACACTACAATATGGAGAAAAATTATCATATTTTTAAAAATTAATAAATAAAAATAAGCAGAAACAAATAAATAACTCACTTACTACCTCCAGGGCAAATTCAACGGTAATAAAATGTCGTGCATCAAATTTTAAATTCTACGGTCATTTCAAAATCAAAATAATTAGCGACCAATAGGAATACTGAAACAAAAGAGTTGTTAATGAGCATGCGTCACAAGAATTGCATTTAGGATGAAATAGCCAGGGTTACCACGCTTGCCGCGTCTATCGCCCATTTGGCAAGAAAGGGGTACCCAAACCACAGATTAACCCTATGCAGTAACTACCTACATTATTCATTAATTATTTTAGAGCAATTTAATAAACTAATTATTTATTTAATATTTCTCTTGACTTTTAAAGCACATGAATAAATGAAGGATGTATAATAATGATTACACGAAAAATGTAACTTAAATATTATTTTAGTATTTAGAAAATAATGGGTTCCGTATTCCATCCTATCAAAGATAGTTGTGCTGAGAGAGCTCATACAATTTTTAACTTTCGTAAAAATCTACTAATCCCTGCTGGTGTATAGAAGTTCGGAGAAGAGGCTGCCAGCGCAGTTGTCTACGTAGTTATTTTATTGTAGATCAAAAAGATGATGTAATTTGCTATTGTTTAGATAGATTTGATATTGCGCTGTATGTTTTAAAATGTTTATGTTTGATTATCCAAGTTGATGAATGCTATAAACCATATTTTAAAATCACTGCCAAATGACGGGGTCGACACTCGAATTGACGTTCCCTGTTCTGGACTGATAATAGCGATAGAAAATCCGGTTGTTGTACCAGCACACTTCTCTGTACCATGCCTTGAGTTGTATTCAACCAATTAGGTGGAAGCAGTGGGGTGGGGGGTCTTCTTTATTGAGATTGGATGCTTCACCTGCCACCTCCAGAAATATCATTTCTCATGGAAGACATTGCAATAATGATCTATTTAATGTGCCCCAGCCACCATTAGTGAACACGACGGATCTTCGGTTAAATTTGAATTTGAACTTATTAACTTCCGATAATGAGAACAAACTCCCTAACCAACTAAGGCACAGTGGCCTTCTGATAATTAGGATGTTTACTAGCACGATTTCCTACACCTAGTTCTGATTTAGGCTCTACCAGTTAGATCGAAGTAATCGTGTGGAGATTTCGTGATTTTGAAGCAGGGACCAAGTAGAAGATTTTCGATATTTGGCCTGCTACCCCCAGAGGTATCATTTCACTTGGAGGACATTGCGACCACATCTAGTTTTACGTGCCACTGTCGCCTTTAACGAGCACGACGGATCTTCGGTTATACCGGGATTTGAACTCAATACTTTCCGATAATGAGAACGACGGCCTAACCATCTAGGTGCTCAGACAAATAATCAGGTATTGGACCCTATTGAATATTTAATGGGCATAGCCCCTCTCATTTTGTTAGTTTTTGAATTGGTTGTGGTATTGAACTTGTTGTCATGTAAAACCGAGAAAGAAACATTTTATCGCCAGATGACATTGATTCTGCGGTCCTTAGTGGCGAAAGTCTGTAAAAATCAAAAATTGAAACAAAATATAACGAACGAGTAAATAATTGTGTGGTTACATTCTTTCCATTCTTCATCCAAGAAGTTGTCATGCATTTTGGAGTTCAACTGCATGAGCAAATCCTTTATCTCCCCTAACCAAATCACATTCATCTGACTAGACTTTCTTTTATTTGCTGTTTATTCATTTGTTTAAACTTCAGCGACAGTATCATTTTTCTGTGCACGGGATTAGCTGAATTTAACGATTTCGCTGTCTTATGTTCATACCATTTTATATCTAGTTTAATCAATTTATAATTGACACCTGATTATTTAATTTTCGTTTTATCAAAAGAAAATGTGTATTTAAGATTTCGGCTCTATTATGAACAGAAAAGAAAAACTATAAATTAATGCAATGAAAATAGAAGCAGAAAACATTAGATATTTTCTACATATCAAAATAAGCAAAGAATTCAATGAATTGGGAAAAAAAGATTTTTCTGATTAATATTTCAATTTATGTGTGAAAACATTAAATACTAAAACTTGACATTAAATAGTGTTTTTATCGTGAAAAAATTTAATTTCCAATTTAGTTACAAATTGATCAGATAAACATTAAATTTATTCAATGAAATCAGAAACAGTAGTGATATTACTTTTTTTTGTATATGACATTACAAAATAAACAAAACCTTAAATAATAAAAAAAAATCTCTTCTAATGGAAGTTACATTTTACATTAAATTTTACAGTTGAGACACAATAATATACACGTTACAATATAATTTTATCCTTTGCTTCTCAAAATGTATAGAATAATTAAAACAAATCGAATGAGGAGTAGATTGATTAAAAAAAAACTCCCTCATTATGAAATTATTGAATATTGAAGCTGAAATACTCTTCACCCACTTCCTAAACAATTTCCGATCAATGACATATTGGGAAAGGCGAAAACGCACTTCTTGAAGAGGACGAAAACAACATCTAAAAGTAGTAAACCCAAACATGTAAGACAGTAAATATCGTTATTTTTAAAAAAAAACAAATTACTCGCTGAGGATATAAAAAGAAGCAGGGATTCAGAACAGCAAATATTTTTCTTACACCAAGAAAAAAATGCAGATGACACAATATTTAAAAGAAGGAAAAAATATAAACATACATACATAAGAGCTCCAGTGGCTCAGTAGCTTCACGCCGCTTCCCGTAAACTCAGCAAAGTGAAGCATCATTTGTCGCGGGCAGTGGTTGGGAGGGTGACCACGGTGTACACTCCTTCACTGGGTTGCTGGAGCTCCGTGGGTTGGGGACGTGTCCACGTTCATTTGTGACGTCCAAAGTCCTTCCGCTGGTGTGGCGTGGATGTGGAGAGGAGGGTGCCAGCTCAGGTGTGGCCTCGTCACCTGACCGTTGGTTCAAAATGACGAGGCACCTTAAAATGAGCAAAAGTCGTACTTTCACCTTCGTGGTGCGCTGATCCAAAAAAAAAAGACGCTTTCTCTTGACTTAATTCACACTGCCAATGGTATAGCGAGCTTGGCTTGTCCAAGTATCATAAGCAACAACAATGCAGGTGAGTCCCGGATTGTTCCTTTTGGTTAATTGGTTTGGAATACCCGCCCATCACCAAATGACTCATTATTCTGAATCACGGTCAGGTGAAAATGTCACAGCTGATACACTGGTCAGTCTAGAGTAGGAATATCCATCGTTATAAAAGCTTATCCACCGCACACATTCATCAATCGTAACTCGCAAAGTAGGGAAGATAAATGGATGCGTTGAAGGAACTCGTTCGGTGCGATTTGATTAATGACTTCAAAGTGTGCTTATCAGCTGCTGCATCAAGTCGCTGAATATGTCAAGCGTTTGGGAATGAGCGTACGGCAAGGCATTGGTTTCACAAATTCAAGTCGTTAGATTTGTCCCTCTGCGTGAAGCTGGTGTCTGGTGGACTAGTCGTCAAGTGGTTCACTATGAGCTGCTACCAACGGGAAAAAAGCTGTCATGCTTTGCTGTGAAATGGCGGAAAATGCTGTGAAATGTCAACCAATGCTGTGAAAGTGGCGGACCTGTACTCGCAGCAGTTGGAACGTGTGCAATAGGTATTGCAACAGAAGCAGCTGGCACTAGTTAATCGCAAGGATGCACTGTTCTTGGCCGATAATACTAGGCCGCATGTCACGTGGGTCGGGGGTGGATAGGAATACCATACTGCGACTTGGTTGGGAGACTTTATGCCGTTCTTCTTATTCACCTGATCTTGCACTATCAAATTACCAGCTTTTTCATTCCATGGACAATAATCTTCGTGGAAAGTACTTCACCAATGAAGGTTGGGAGGGTGACCACGGTGTACTCTCCTTCACTGGGTTGCTGGAACTCTGTGGGTTGGGGACGTGTCCACGTTAATATTAGACGTCCAAAATCCTTCCGCTGGTGTGGCGTGGATGTGGAGAGGAGGGTGCCAGCTCAGGTGTGGCCTCGTCACTTGACCATGGTTCAAAATGACGGTGTACTCTCCTTCACTGGGTTGCTGGAACTCTGTGGGTTGGGGACGTGTCCACGTTAATATTAGACGTCCAAAATCCTTCCGCTGGTGTGGCGTGGATATGGAGAGGAGGGTGCCAGCTCAGGTGTGGCCTCGTCACTTGACCATGGTTCAAAATGACGAGGCACCTTAAAAAGAGTCGTACTTTCACTTTCGTGGTGCTCTGATCCAAATGAAAGACGCTCTCTATTGACTTAATTCGCACAGCCAAGTCTCATTAGCAACAATATATATATAGATACATAGTCTGTGACTAGTTTAAACCTAATAAATGAAAATACGCTACAAATTAAGGTAAACATAAGGAAACGGATGATTATAGCGAAAAACATAAAAGCCAATTGAAATCAGTTATTCTACGAATTTGCAAGTTAACAAAGATGCTAAAAATGCCAAAAAAATTTTATAGTTTTTTTTTCAGATTACCTAAGTAATGTGAAAATTACTTAAAAAAATTATCTACACATTATATGTCAAGCACCCTTTAATGTGATAATGTGAACATATTGCCTTTACTAGAAAAACAGCCACTTTTCTTAAATGAAAATAAAGTTATTTATTTTTCCATATCGGCATAATCAAATTAATACTATAAATTAGTTGATGAAATTGTTCTCCCCTTACCGGATTCAGTCTCCTCTGCTAGTGAGTTGAGTATGGATTCGAATCACCAGAGATAAGAAGTGGAAGATTCTGTGGGAGGGGAGAATGTTCCCAGTTTTCGAAGAAAGACTCCGGGGGCTCTATTTAGATGACTGACTGGGCATGACTGCTTGGAAGTCACGTGCACTGATGGTTTGAGTGCTAATGTTCGGCATTTGTAAAATAAATAAATAACGTATTCAAATAATAAATAAATTAAAATTATGTATATATGTGGGGGATTGAAAGTGCCACCAGAGGGCCTTTCACATGTTTGCCGCCGGACACGCAGGGGAGAAGGGAGAGAGAACGACGATGTGAGGAAAAGATGCGATGACGTGAAGACACGAATGGATATTAGAATAATTATGGACTATAACTAACTACAATAATGTTAGAATGGACAATACGCTTTGATATTGCAAGTATGTAAATAGCTTTACGTTATTCTATGAAATATTAATTAAATTATTTAACATTATCGGTCATTATTTCCTGACAAAGAACTGGTAGAACCTATATATATATATATATATATATATATATATATATATATATATATATATATATATATATATATATATATATATATGCTATAATTGAATAAGCCACTTTTAACGATATTTATCCCACTGGTAAGTTATAAGGGGAATTTTCTTAATGACTTTGTAAATAAAATGAATTTGATTTGTTTGATTTGATTTGTCTGCAAGTGATCTAAACATGAGATCTCAGTTTGTGGTGCCAAACAGCACTTTGTAAAAAGTTAAGTAAATATAATTTTTTCCAGATCTCCAGATTTTTTACTGCAAGCTGACCACGTGCTTCTCCTTCCAATCTGTAGACGCGAATGTTCTTGACCGATTGGTTAAACATTGTAACGAATAATGTATTTGACTGATTTCATTATTATCGCTTAACTTGTAAAATTATTGTCCAAACAACGTTCATGCTGTGAAAGTGGCGGTTTCAAGTGCTTAGAAATGATTCTGGAATATTTTTATTCGCAGTATTTTTGGTTACATTAGAGGATTTCAATCCTCTAATGTAACCAAATAGTAATTAAATAGTAAAAAACCAAATAGTAATTAATAAACAAATAGTAAAATTTTAATCCTCTAATGCATAGTAAATTAAAATTTATGAAGTTTCGAGTCTATAGGGGCCAAGTTACCAATAAGAATGTTCTGCAATCTTTCATGATCTACATTTGGGGGAGGAATTCCCAAGCTTTTTTAACCCACATTAACTCTTTTTTATAGTCAAAACTTTCCCATGGACTCCCAAGTGAGCCAAAGCTACGTAAATACATGATATAAAAATAAAAAATTTTTAAAAGTGCATTTTGATGAAGAAGTATTTAAATTTTAGTTTTTGCTTAAAATAAAATATAAATAAATAAAATCTAGTTTGAACTGCCGACTGATTGGCTGAGTGGTTAGCGTTATTGACTCCTGAGCTGTTGGTCCCGGGTTCGAATCCCGGTTTGGGCATGGATGTTTCTGTCCTTTCTTCTGTAATGTTGTATGAATGTGGTCCACCCTATAAAGGAGTTTGTGGTGGTATGGCGCGGGTAACGCTACTCGCCTCCGTGACTTGGTTCACAGGTGCTCGCTGGGTAACGATAAATGAGTAGCAGTTTCTGGCCTTGTTGTGGCATAGGGTTCAGTCACCCTTGTGTGCCCGCCATTGGATAAAAAAAAAGTTTGAACTTGATGAGGTGTTGTGAATGTTTTAACGTTCAGCTCAATGATTGTAAGTAGCAACTTTAAATCTTCACTGAAACTAATTTCTAGTTGATTTCTCTTTTGTGGTTTTATCATAGGTTCTTTTACACTACATATATATCAACATAACATAGACTTAGATTTTTAATTACATGTAAGACTCCTATAGTTTATGTTTATATTGTAGACAAGTTATTCATGTAGTGGCGTCTGTTACTGCGTTCCTGTATTCTGTTGCTTGTCTTGAACTCAATTACTTAAATCTCTTTCATAACAATAAATTATGCAGAAACGGAAGGAAGGAAAATGCTGAAGAAAAGGATGGTAGAAGTTTAGAATGACGTGTCATTTGAGGAATTCAGAAACATTCTTTTGAAAATCCCTTGACATTCAGAAGTTAATGCTGAAGATATAGGAGAATAGATTGAGAATCTGTCTCTAGATTTCAAATTAAAAATGAAGGTTAACTTATTTAAAGTGTTGATTAAGAAGATGACCTTAACATCCAAGTTGAAGCAGCCACGGGACCATCAGCTAGTCAAGCATTTGCCGGCTTTGAAGTGGATGGAGCATCAGCCCGAATGTGACCACGTGAAAATTCTCACTGCCAAGCGCATGCGCGATTTGGCTGTTTGAAAGCGTATGAAGGCAGTAAAACAGCTTACTCTGACCGAGATGTTCAGCAAGCAATGATTTTCATTTACAGCACTGTACATACGTACTGTATTGAAGTACAACACTTATGAATACCTTAACATGTAAAAATGTTGCAATTTCATGTAAAAATATAAATGAACTCTTTCTTTAAAAATAGGTAGTTTTCAACTATTTCCAACGTACAATAATTAATTAAAAAACACCCTTTTCTTCGAAAAAATCCAATGTACCGAATGGGGTCTGGCTCCAATTGATTCTGTTAATTGGAGCTCTACTCTGTAAAACCATAGGTGTATGTCTACGGATTTTTTTATTTTCGTTGTTTGAGGAATTACCTTAGTTTTTTACTGTTATTATTTTGCTATTATAATATAAACATGAAATTTCTTGGCCATTTTCACTTTGATTCATTGAATGAAAAGAGAGTGAGTATGCAAATTAGTGTATCTTCAATCGAGAGTTGGAATATCAGTCGTTATAAAAGCAGATCCACCGCGCACATTCATAAATAGTAGCGAAGGGAAATGGGCACGCCGAAGAAGCTTGTTTGGGGTGGTTTGATGTATGTCTTCAAAGTGAGATTAGCAAGTCGCAGAATATGTCAAGCGTTCGGGGATAATGCTGTGAATGAACGTACGGTAAGACATTGGTTTCACAAATTCAGGTAGGGAGATCTGTGCCTGTGTGATAAAGCTGTTGTTTGATGGATTCGTCGTCAAATGGCTCGCTGTGAGCTGCTACAAATGGCCCAATGGTCATTGCGGACCTGTAGTCGCAACATTTGGAACGTGTGCAACAGGCATCGCAGCAGAAGGAGCCAGCACTTTTTAATCGCAAGAATGTATTATTCTTGTCCGATAACGCAAGGCTGCATGTTGCACGGATGACCAGGAACTTAGTTGGGAACCTTTATGGCCACCTCCTTACTCACCTCACCTTGCACCATCAGATTATCAAGTATTTCATTCCCTGTTAAATCCTATTCTTTGACAATTCTTCACCAATAAAGCAGACTTGCACCACGCACTCACAGACTTCTTTGCGTTCAAAACCCCCGAGATGTACCACAAGAGGTTTTCACAACAGGAGACACTTTGGCAGAAAGTGCTGAATGTCGATGATGATTACTTCGAGGACTAATAATAAGCTAGCCATTCTGTAGATCATAGTCTTTTTGGTCATTAACACTGGCAAGAACTTTCTAGTTTAGCTTCTATATTATCGTTATTATTGATAGAAATTGAGTGTTTAAATTTATTGAAATAAATTGAACAATAACTAAGTTTCAGTAATAACACTAAAAAAGTAATGCACAACATTGTCACTACAAGTAACAAATCAATGGAAATTAGTTTCGTTAGTGTTTTTTCACAAAAAGTTATTACATTGCGCTCTTATTAAGTAACTGCATTATAAGCATCTATCTATATTTATGTTTTACGCATAACATAAAATTTTTTATATTATTTATTGTTATTTATTTAGGTATATATATAATAATAATGAATCAGAATTTTATAATTTGATATTAAATCTTGCGCGGTCCTCCTAATTTTTCTAGGACACTAAAATCAATTTTATTTTTCCATGGAGCCCCCGAATGATACCGAGGACCCCTAGGTGTCCTTAGAGACCATTTGTCTACACTAAAGATTTTTTTATCCTACGCTCGATCTAGGTTTTTCAAATATCAGTCTCTGTCGGGCAGCCCAATACAATCTTGAGATGAATGAAAAGTCATCTAACGCAGAATTTCTAACTGCGACGTCCGAAAGTCCAGGGCAAGTGTAAAGGTGGTCACCAGTCATGTCCTTTAGTCCACAAAAAGGGCAGATTGGAGAGTCCTTCAAACCCAAACGGTGAAGGTGTTTTTGCAGGTAATCATGCCCAGTTTTAAGGCGAAAATTTGTCACTCCCACAGCTCTGTGGAGGTTGCACGGAATAGGCTTTGTTAGTAAGGAGGCCCATGCTTTCCCCTTTGTGCACATCTTGTAAACATTTCTACGACAGAAGGCTATATTTGACTTAAGAAGCCTTTTAACAGTATGGTACTCCAAGGCTGGGGAAGGCTGTTGTAGATCTGAGCCAGCTTTTGCCAATTTCTCAGCTGCGTCATTTCCCGCGATGCCACAGTGGCTGGGTATCCATTGCAGTACAATTTGACGTCCCTCTTCTAGTAGAGAACAAATTGCCATTTGACAGAGATAAACAGACCTAATACTGCTAAGAGCAATTGAAGAGAGAGACCTGATGGTGATTTGAGAGTCTATAAAAATACTATGTTGTTCTCATTACCCTTTCTGATCTCCTTAAGTGCTAATTGCACAGCGGCCACTTCTCCATTGTAGCTGTTATAGTATTTCCCAACAGCCTGAAGATATAAATATTGAATATCCAACACTAAAGATATAAATATTGGCCTAGCCAAGCAGAGAAGCAAGGAGTTAAAGGTCAAATAGTCACAGATTTGTCTCTATCCTTAATTATAGGAATAGTTTAAGTTTTTAAATAGAGTATAAGCCTCATGTTATGGCATTTGTAATTATTGCAACTAAAAGAGCTGAATATAAAATACTTAGAAACGAGACAAACATTTATATTTCTGGGTCATAACCTATTTTTTGCCACAAAGAAAATCGTAACAATATACAAAGGTAAACTGCTCTACTTCTTGAGAAAATATTCTCATAAAAGAAAAAAAAATTGTCCTTTTAAAATATAATAAATATTTCATATCTGAGGCTTAACTGGTACTTTCCCTTTACAGCGATAATCCACATAACTGGAAAGAAAAAAAATCGTAAATTATACTGTCTTAAATACTCCATTTGTATGTTTTTAAAAAAAGGTTTGTGTTTAAAAACTACTAAAAAATAATGAAAACATACTATACGTAATATTTACTAAAGGATTACACTTATTGACAAAACTTATCTAAACGCCAATATTTATTTCTGGTGGAAATTGCTTAGCAATCACATCGGTGATCAATTGTGTAAGTACAATTAATATAATAGTCAATATTAATATAAAAGTTGTTTTTTCAATGAAACAAAATCATATCTTTCATCCAAGCGTACATGAATTCAAGAACTGAAATACTTTTCTTGTTAGTTTAATTCATTTTTTTTAAAATAATGATTTTGTTAATGCATGTGGCGCCAGTGGTTATGATATTTTTTAAATATTAATACTTGGTACCTTTAAAAGAAAAAGTTAAATGTAACATAACCAATAGTATTGCGCGAGTATTCTTTAAATAAAATTATTTTATCAAAACACATCATGTGCTTTTAAAAGCAATGAAACAGAAATCAAATAATTTAAATTAAAGTTTGAATTGTAGTTTAAGTATTTACTGATGATTTTCCACATTTTTTCCGCAATTAAATTTTAAATTGTTTTTGCTATGTTATATCTGATAATCATGTAAATTACACGAATAAAAATTAGCATATTTATACTTTATATCTGAAAGTATATAATATATTACATAAGTATTGTTAAATACTATAATTTAGCTATGTATTCTCCTAATTACCAAAATCGAATGTATGTAATAAGGGAATAATTTTTTTTAAATTAAACCTTTGAACTAAATATCTTTATTGTGAATATTTGTATGTTAAAGTTACTAATCACAGATTTTTTGCTTGGCATAAATGTTTGCAACATTTCTCATTACTCAAACTCCAATTCATTCATGTTTAAGATATTATCTCTTGTTAATGCAATAAAACCTTATTTTGTAACATTTGCAGACCTTATAATTTAATCTCCAATTTTCTTTGCTCAGCTCACGTAAAACTCAACATATAAGAATGTATTTATTTAACAGAATTTTTTAATTATTTCATTTATGCAGTTTGTTTTGCAAGTTTATAAGCTTATATAAGTAGTTACAAATATGCAAAAGAAACTAAAGGCTTGTAACAACTAAAAATCAATTTATAAAAAAACTATTATCAATAATGATGGATATCTATCTTCAGCTCTTAATACTAATAGCCATGCAACTTGTATGTTTATTTTTGTGCATAAAGAATTTGTTTTTGCAACAGATTTTCCCACGCTTTCTTGATAAATTTTGATCTGCAAACTCCAACACCATGAGAACAAAATCATTAGAATGTATACAATGACTCCAGCGTATTTCAGAAACGAAAACATATTCAGCAAATTTAACAGTGAATATATTACAGAACACATAATAAAGTTAGCGGAAAATTTTTATAATAATTGAAACCAAATTCCCAATCTTCTCATAAGTAACCAACCACAATACAACTACATCGAACCTGAAAACAGGTGACGTCCGAAAGCTACTCTTAGAAATATATAATGCTTAAATCTTCATTTCATATTTACATGTTTCTCATTCTGTAAATTTAAATTTAATGCTCGTCGAGCAGCTTCCCAAAAACTTCCCTTTCAGCCAAGTGATTCGTCACGGATCATTCATTAACTCCCTGGAGAAGATTAATTCAATTGCGAAATTAATGTGAGCCAGAATTAAGGCATTATCACTCTTACTTGCCAACTTCTTTAAATTAATTACCATTCAAGTATCAATTAAAATTTAGGAATTTTAATTGTATAACAAATCTAATCTAGAAAATATGTGAACAAGTGTATGGAAACAAGAAATGTTTACTTATATTAATTTATGAAATAATATTTACTGTTTGTATATATATTATAATTAAAATATTCTAGAAATATTTTCTGCTTATCAACTCTACTAAATGTATGAATTATTCAAGAATATGCATTCAAGATATCTGTATATAGAAAATTTGTTTTGTTTCCCTCCTTGTAAATAGTCCCTTTTATTTTTATTTATAAATAAAGAATATGAAAGAGTGTCACGTGACTTGGCGGTACAAGATAAAAATACAAGGCCAAGGATTAACCAAATGATAGGTAAATGGAAATAATTGTTACATCCTCATTAAAATCTTTATCTGTGACTAATACATACACCCCATTGGGAGTCAAAGCAAATAAATTTGTGGTGAGTGCCTGGAGATCTGGAACTCGGTCATCCAAAATGGCAACCAGCCTACCTTGATAAATTTTGAGTACAAATACCACAGGAAGTTAAAATGCTTTTCACACATCTGGTAATAATTTAAAATCAATCAACAAACTAGGGAGAGATGTCACTTTTCCATGAACCAGAATATCTCCTGTCAATAAAGTAAGCAATTATAAAATGATCTATCCAGACGCAGATGTTGTCTCCCTGTTCATGGGAATTTGAAGGATATCTATTTTGGTGCTCCCCCATAATAAATAGTAATATAATATTAACTCATAATGAGATTATAATCCAAATAATAAAAGCACTTTCTTTAAAACAATTCAAGTTGTAGATTATTTTGAAGATTTAGGTTATGCTTTTAAATTTGAAACAGTAAAAATCAAATAAAAAACAATCAGAACTCTAGAATTGGATTTGGAAACGTGAAAGTAGAGTAATAAGATTTGTTATAATTTATAAACAATTTAAAAAAACATTTATTTTGCATATTAATATAATTATTTTCAAAAACCTACATTTTTGTAGCAATGAATGATGTTAACATATATTATCTAGAGAGATTAAATGTATTTATAAATAACAGTGAGTTATGATATATTAATTAGTTATACATAGATTTTGTTGGCCGTTAATGATGAAATTGATTAATTATTTCATCAGTTTCGATCATACTTGATTTTTTCAAATTCCACGCTTAAAAATGCTAAATCTCTCAAATAATTTTGTCCCATGTCTGATCGTAAATGTCAGAATTAATTTTAATTTACTGAACGAATGTTCGCAACTAACAAGAAGAAGAAGTGGATCTAGTGTTTGTTAGGTTCCTAGCCTAAATGGCCATGTACCTTCTGTTCCTAAGAAATTTTTCTACACCTAACTTTAGTTGAGATTAACATAATGATTTCAAAACATAAGGTTATTTAAACACAAAAGATAAAGAAAATATTTTGCTTAGGTTAAAGTGCTCCCAACGAGAGTTCTTTGCATGATATTGAATAAACATAAAAAAGAAAAATTTAAATACACATTACAAACAAGAGTGCAAAAAAAAAAATTAAATTACAGTTATATACATAGTAACAGTATTGATATAACTATATAAAGACAAATTATTATTTTTTATTCTATTATATATGCATATATATAAATACAATTTTTTTCCTTTTCTGTATTTTATTTTATATATTTTTTTTAAGTATAAGAAGAAGAAATTATTAATTTCTACTTTTTGGGAGGCAAATAGAAAAGTTTGAATGTGGCTTAACCCACAGAACCGCCCTTGGTCTGTGGAAATTGGAAAGTTCATAGGGACTGTAGTTTTCAATTGCTTGAATTTCAGAGTTATCAATTTCATAAAGATTGTTGTAGAAGCAAAAAGCAAGGAATTGGACGTATCTTGATAGGGGAAGGACACCCAAATTGCTTCTGATGTGTTCGTTTCTGATGTAGAAGTCTGATTGAGTGATCAGTCTAAGAAATTTACTTTGCTGACCCTCAAGAAGTTTCAGGTTCGTTTCCGCAGCACCACCCCAGATTGGGGCTGCATAGGTGATAATAGGGCGAAGGTATGATTTAAAAATCAATAGCTTGTTAGCCATGGAGAGCTTTGATTTGTAGGCAATTAAGGGGTAGGGTGAAGTTTTGGCAGAAATAAATTTATTCTTAATTTTATTAATATGGGCTTTCCAGGTAAGTTTTTTATCTAACGTAAGACCGAGGTACTCGACTTTATTTGACCAGGGGATCGAAAAACCGCTTAGTTGAATCTGGGGGGGTAGAGTACGTTTCCTAGTAAAAATGACAGCAGTGGATTTGTTTGGATTTATTTTAATTTTCCACTTATTAAGCCACTCTTCAATGGCCATGAGGTGTTCAGTAAGGGTAGCATGGATTTTCCAGTAGAGAGAGCTAGTGGACAAAACGGCAGTATCATCCGCAAACAAGCAGAGCATAGTATTTTGGTGTTGTGGAATATCATTGATATAGATGTTAAATAAGAGAGGATCCAGCAGGGATCCTTGCGGTACGCCTGCAAGAGTGGGTCTGTCATGAGAGATATCTTTTCCTACTCTAACAGTAAAAGAGCGGTTGGAGAGGTAATTATTAATTAAAGTAATTAATTGGGTTGGGAAATGGAATTTAATTAGTTTGTAAATTAGACCAGGGTGCCAAACTCTATCGAACGCTTTTTCTAAATCAATGAATATTCCTCCCGTGGATTTTTTGTACGCGCTAACAATTGACGTTGAAATAGTAACGATTGTTTGTTCACTTATAATTTTAATAACATTTTCACCGTACTAGATTATGCAAGTTAAAAGTTTCAAAGGAGTTTATGATTTAATTTCTTTGAAGCATTGAAGTATCTACTTATGTAATTTTTTTTAAATAAAATTATGAATATTCTCAGCCAAAAAATGTAAATTTGTAATATTTTTTTATTTTTACAAAATAGATACACTCAGTATTTAAGTTTTCTATTGATTCAAATTCTCACTGGGTATTAAACTTTGAATTGTTGGTCCCGATCTAATTACACCTCGTGTACAAAAAAAGACCGTTTGACGACAAACATATCAAACTAGGAATGCGGGTATTCATATACATAAGAAAAGAAATTTTAACATTCACAGCTCATGATTTTACTCTTTGAGAAGTTTTCTCAGTCGATTACTTTACTAATGATGAATCTGTACTTATTTTCAATATGACATTCTTACGATTTTGAAATAATTTTTTTTATTCAAAAGAGCTTATTTTTATTTTGAATCACTTTCATATTGTTTTACCCAATGGTATATTTCCTTTTTAATTTAATAATTTATACATTCAAAGATCTTTTTAATTTTTTACATTTCAGAAGAATAATTATGCCCGATTTCATTATATTCCTGTAAAATGATTTTTCTCACAAATTTAGTTAAAACAAGTTTTTGTTATACATTGTAATAATTAAAAATGTGTGTTAAATAAGTAAATGAATGAATACGTGGTAGACAGAAAATAAAATTCGATAATTTTTTTGTTCCGTAATTCATGATCTCTGAAAGTCAAAATTTTCGAACTAAGTTCATCGTTTTCAACTAAGCAATGTTACTTTTGGGGGAGATGGGACGTTGAAATTGGTAACAATTGATAAATGGAAAACATTGATAAATCAATTATCTGAATTCACATGTTTGTATTTTACCTTAATATGCTTCGGATAGTAATTTACTAGCTTAAAAATTGGGAACACAAAGATTAATTTTTAAAATTACTTACTAAAATTTAAAAAAAACATTAAAAAATTTAACTTTAATTTTATTATTTGTTTCAATGTTTTAATAATTTCGTCAACCTATAATTATTTTCTTCAACTTATATTTTTTATTTATAAGTTTTAAGTTTTTACTCAAATTGTTTTAGTGAAAACACATACTTTTTAAGTGTAGGTTTTAAAAAATTTCAAATCATTGCATTTTTCACAATATATTCTTTGCGAAAATTGAAACATTTTTGGAAAAACTGCCAAACCAAAATGTAGAATACATATGTGAGTTTTTTTCAGATACTAAGACATGGAAAAAATAATGCACACTTCGTTTGATGTATGTTGTGTTAAATGTTAAAATTTTCTCAGCAGTTTTTAGCAAAATTTGATGCTAATTATAATAAATGCTATATATTATAGACGGACAATACGTCATAGAGAAGCGTTTTTACTAATTAAACAGAAAAATATAATTATTTTTTAAAAATATCATGGTAAAAATTATAAAATTTATGTTTAATAAAAATACATAATTTCTTTATTAGAAAATAAAAATTACACTTTATACATTAAAATTAAATGTTTTCATTTACAACAATCCTTTTAAAAACTGAAATTTGGGAAAATTAAACTAACGATATTTGTGAAGAAATAATGATATATTAACGATGTAAACAGTAAAAAGCAAATGGAAACTAAAGATATGTATTTTCCTCGAATGCTTTGGTTACTACTTTTCAATTTCCATAGTTGTATCACATTTCGATTCCAGGAAAACAGTTCTTTTCCTGGAATTTAATAGAGATTCCCCTTTTCTTTTGTTGGTGGTCAGTGGTTATAATCGATGATTTCAGATAGAACTTAGTTAATGAAACATTTTTCTATAGGAATTTTCTCATGAATATAACATGACACTAGACTAAATGACTAAAATAAAACTTCAGATTAAAAAAAAGTTGAAGAGCTTTTACTTTGAGGCGATGTACAATTTTTGAGATGTCATAAATTTCTTAAGACTCAATAACAAATGTTTCTATTATGGTTCTTGATACTAAAGATGAATCTATGACTCCTCTGATACTATCAAAACATTTTAATGATTTTTATGAAATATAATTTATATGAAAATTGATAATATTAAGAAATTGATTTGTTTTCAAATTTTCCTTTCCTCATCCTTGTCGGGTTCCTTCTTTGTCTGGAAAGAAAAGGATTTAAGTATGTAATTAATTTAATCATCAAGTGAAAAAATCTGAGGTAGAAATCACTTTACTTTTTATGCAATATTAATTTTTTCTTTTAAAAGGAAAATTCCCAAAATCTTGACTTACTATCATCCAGCTTTAGATTTGATGAAGTCCTAACTATTGAATGTAATAATATTTAAACAAATATTCATATTTCATTCATTTTTTAGGATGTTACTGGACATCCTATATGGTAGTTTAGGAAGTTAATGATCTAGGTGTTTCTTAAAAGGGTGAATCCTAAGATATAGTTTATTTATATAAAAAAATTAGGGATTCTATAATTCCATTATGATATTTTTATGCAGTATAATCGAAATTGCAGTGAGTAAAATTATACATAACTTACATATTCACTAATTGTTTTGGAAAAAAATATTTCAGTTTATTTGCGTTTCTTATTGATTATTAACGATTCAATTTTTAAAGACATCTAACGAAATTTTTTATTTATAATTCAATTTTATTCTAAGAAGTTTTCATTAATGATATTTCAATTTTATGAAATTTCCTCTTTTGAGAGCTATATTTCATAAAGTTATTGTTGTCAAAATACAATTAAAAGTTAACATTTTTTATTTACAGAAGAAAATATAAAATGTTAACAAAATATTGTTTGCTAAATAAAAAGATTTAATCTCTAATTAAAAAAGTTAGTAGAATGTTAAATAATACTCCAAGAAAATTAAAACATCTAAAAAAAAATTTCATTGATTTTTTTAAATAGTAAATAATCACATCCAGAGAGAAGTGCTGATGATATATTTATCAGCCGAAGCAATATTAATTAGATATTATATTCTTTTTTTAATATAAAAAATTGATTTGATTAATCAATATTATAATTTTTCATAAACATGTAACTTGACTTAGACAACTTGTAAAAAAATCGACTCGCGTAAAAAGAACAATGAATCTTGCAGGATATCTCATGAGAAGGCAAAAAATTATATCTCATGAGCTTACTTTTTGGGAATCTTTCTGGATTATTGATCCATAAAAGGGAGGGGGTAGTTATGATTACAAAGTGAAAATATTTACAAGCAAATTACATTTTAAAACTGGTGGCAGGAAAAAGCCTCGCTCGTGACTGGAGAATATTATGTTTTATACCAAAACCCAATTGGAAGTCATCGTGTTGAGAGGACATTGGCTCATTAAAAGCTTTAATTGATTTGAATCCAATACTATTTAAATCTGAAGTGTAACAGATCCAAATTAACTCTACTGACAATAGATGGCGTTACTGCCCAATACAAAATATTCAATATCCAACAGAGTTAAAAGATAGGATAGAGGTGTGAGGAATGGAAGTCCAAACATCCGGTTCATAAATAACTTTGTTTATAATAATTTGTTCTGTACAGATACTATATAACCTTGTTAATAATTAAGTATTTTCTTTGTAACTATTTTTTAATCATGTGTAATGTCGTAATAAATGTAATGTGTTGTTTTGCTTAATTCTAACTTCCATTTTCTTACATCCCTACAGAAATATATAAGACATTCTCATTATCTTGAAATGAAGCAGCAAAAACTTTGAAATAATATTTCCCATAGACTTTCAGGGACATTTTGATTGTTAGAGAATGGAAACAAAAAGTACACTTTGGATAAAAATGGTAGATTTTTGAAAGAAATCTACATCACACTGAACGGTGAATAAATAATTGGGTTTTCACACAAACTTGCCAAAAATATTTTTAAGAAGCGGTTTTAAGAATTAAATATGATTTACATAACTGAATAAAAGTTAAAATTTTGTGACTCAATTTTAATCATAAAGTTTATTCATTTTAATTAATAATAATTAAATATTGGATTTTAGGAGAGTGCCAGAAGCAAATTTAAAGTGATAAATAATATTAATTTTAAGTTGAATTTATACGAAAAGAAATCATTACAAAATACATTAACAGAAAATGTTCATCTCTAGAATGTTAATACAAGTGTATGAACAATTTTCATTAACTTTAGGAATATTTAGATATAAATTTCTAAAGTTTCAAAATATTTCTGAGGCATCACATTTTTGAAATTATTCAGTAGGTAAAAAGTCCTACAATAAATTACTACTCCAATTAAATTAGTATGTTTTGGAATTTTATGAAAGTTTTATAAAATGAACTTTTAATTATTTGTAAATTTAGGAATATTGAATTATCTCTTAAGCTGTTTAATTCTCAGTAAAAAACTTTTATACATTATTTTTTAAGATTATTTTTATCGTATGTTACATACATGTACTAACAATATACATTTTCCAATCAAATTATATTCAATTTAACACTCATTACCTTCCAAATATGTTGCTGTTTATGCATATGAATTGGTTAGGTTAATTTTGGAAATGAAAGATTAATTAATAAATACACATTAAAAACACAGCAATTTTTTAAACTATTTATGTAAAGTGTTTAAATATCAATTCAATTATTTTTAGACCTTACTCTAATACAAACAATTTTAAGTGCTTTGAAAACCTTGATTTAACGGATTAAGTGTTTCAGAAAATTTTAAGAATGATGGAAAAATAATTGATTAATTTACTTTATAAAATTAATGTTACTTAAAATAGTTATAATATAAACATATGAAAAATAAGTGAGAAAATATTTTACTGTTTTGTCATTTCTACATAGAAAATTTAAATATCGAAAATAAAAATCATAATTTAAAACTTAATCCATTTGATATTTTAAAACAACTTACACTAACAAAAATTTACAATTTTCTCGTCTATAAAATAAAAATATGTCAAGAAATCTAAGTAGTTATGTTTAACATAGCTGTTTCAATTTTGAAGAATTCAAAACATCTAAAATGCATCTTAATTCATAAGTTTCAAAAAAAAAAAAATAAATAAAAAAAGATCTCTTTAATTGAAAACCTTTCTCTGATAATTTGTTAATGCTAAATTCATGTTTTCAAGTATGTAAATGTTGTTCAAAAAAACCCAAATAATCAGGAATTCTGTGGTTAGTGCCCATGGAATTGAATTATTTAATTGATTCTCAGGTCATTGAACTTCAGGTAATTAATTTTTTCTACTACCAGAAGTTCAGCATATATGTGACACAACTTTATTAATTACTCAAAATTTTGAGAAGAAGCTTAGTTTTTGCCTTAAGCTTAGTGTGGGATCAGCATCAATTTGAACTTCTCTCCATTGCAACTAGTTATAATTTAATCCTGATTAAAAACTTAGCTAAAAACAGAAGTTTTTTAAACGTAGATTGCCATAAGTTAAATCTCATGTTCATAGATTTTAGTTTGATATACATTTTTCTGAGATACTTGTCAATGTTTTTTCTCTCTGTCTCTAAAATTCATTTAAAATATTATAATTGAATTTGCTGCTATTGGACTAGAAATGAATGTGATTGTTCAGAAATATTTTTGATTAAAAACTGAATTATATACTATTCATGATTTCCAAATTAAGTATAAAAATATTTATTTTTTTAAGTATAAAAATTTATGTAAAAAGTATAAAAGTTAAGTATAAAAACTTGACTGTTTGATTTTATTCTCGCTTCAGTTTAGAGGGCTAATTGTCATTAAAAAATAATTTCCGATATCATATCTATTATAATAAACTTAGAAATTGAACTTCAAATGAAATCACAACTTTTTGTTTTTGGGTGAACTGATCTTCTGATTGACTCATTGTGTTATGAAAGTTCGAATTCATATTCTTCCCGAATGAAACCTTCTGAATATTTCTTAAATCAACGACTAAAAGCATTGAAAAATGGTGAAATTAAAATAATCATGGAGATCATAAAATATGCAGTGTGATCCTCTTAGGAAAAAAGATTGCATAAAAAGATTTTTCTAAATCCTAAAATATATTTTTCAGTGAATATATTTTTCATGTGCTAAAAGTACATGGCAGTACCGAGAAATTGACAAACCGGAATATTTTAGGAAATGAGTAAAAGCATTCTATTTACTGTAATGTTCAATATTTAGTTCTATTTGTGCACTGGTGTTGGGTACAATCATCGTTTTTTGATGTACATTCAGTAGAGAATGATAAATTCATGTTAATAGTAAATTCCTATTGTATATTATTTGCTCATGAATAAAAATATATATGAAAACAAAACCACCATGCTTATAATGAAAAAACTAGTTTAATATAATGCTTAAATATTAATCAATTTTTTTTATATAAAATGTGCGCTTCTAAAATCTTCTTAGTTTCATTGTAATTTAGTAAGAATTTGGATTATTACAGCTTGTGTCTGAGCAAAATTTTCTTACAAACTGAACATTTGAAAATCTTTTTCAGAATGATAAATAACCGACCCTTTTCTAAAATATAGGCTATGAGAATTAATTCATTTGTCATGTATTGTAATTTTAATATTCATAATTAAAAACTTTTTTGTAAGTAAATTCTGTCAAGAACAATAAAACTGCAAGTTACAAAAAAATGTAAGTTGCAAGCGTTGGACTTCAAATGAACAGGTTTTATGGATCGATTCACAATCAACCATAAAGTATATTTTGATATTATGAAAATATTTTTACAAAAAAATGTAGTAGATTTTGTAAATTATTTAAAGTATTTTGCTTGATGAATTTCTTAAAATAAGATAAATGTGTTATAATAACTATAGGATTTTCCTGTTTCTGTATTATTGTGAAAATTAAGAAAGTTCATTTCTATATATTTCATTACTAAAAAACTTTTTAGATAATAATTATTTGAAAGTGTTCCTTAAGTAATTATAATATATCAGTATGCTGATATATTATTTCAGTGCGTGACTTTTTGCCTGAATTTAATATTTTGTTTAATAACATTGTATGGAATGAAATTTTGCTTTCAACATTTAATGATTTCAAAAGTTATTGGTAGATAATAGTATAATAGTTATTCTGAAATTTTCTTCATAATGTATTTTCAATCAGATCATGCATTTAAATTTATCGATATTTAAAATAAAATTTATAAAATTTTTAGAAGTTCTTTAAAAGCAATCAGCTGAATTATAAACAAAATTAATTTAATTAGATACCTGTAGTTTCTGTTCCTTAATAAATTTAAATGTGAAGTGAGTCAAGTTCAATTTGAAGCATTTAGTTATAAAATTGGTTTTAATATTAACAAATATTTAAAATTAATCAGAAACTTTTTATAGATTTCAAGTAAGAGCATCTAATTCAGTTGTTTGATTACACACATGAGTATTTTGAAGAATGTTTAATTATTAAATAAGATTTTTAAATGAGTGTTGTAGACTGTATTGAGCAAATTATAAATCATTGTTTGGAGTAAAATATGTAAATTAGGAATTTTAAATGTATTTAAATAAATAAATACATTTCAGGGTTTGTACTCTAAAAATTTAGGGTAATTGTTTGGGCAAATATTCTGGCAGAAGGAACCCAAGAAAAGGAACCCATTCTTGCTATGTTGCTTTTCATTAGAATTGCCCAGGGAGTTATTGATGGAACCTGATTCTTCATAAAAAAATATAATTATTCTTAGAAAGCAAAATTTTTGATTCTTAAACTGAGGGGAAAAGGCTAAGATAATTTATTTCAAAACTTCATTTGATTTTTATATTAATATAAAATGCTAAAAGGAATAAGGATTTTTCAGAATTAGCCGTTTCCTAATAACACAGACATTTGTTTTTATGAACTAAATCCGATGTGAAATGTGTGTGAACAACCATTTTCTATCCATCATATTTTAATTTCATGTCAACTTTTTAACAACTATTGCTTACTATTTTTTAAAATTGAGATTTTGACAGAGTTCAGTGTTGGGGGGGAGGGGAAGCTACTCCACAGAAACTTTTCTAAAAACATTTGGTTTTTAATTTGTATAATTTAAAATTCAATTTATTATTAAAATTCTATAAATGAATTAAAATTCCATCTATTTATTTTGTATAGCTTAAAAATTTTAACTGTTCTCATCAATTTATAATTTTTTTCAATTTGTATTTAAATTTTAATTGTTGAACATTAATATTTGTATTTCAAATTTTTAACATTGCTTGAGTGTGCTATAAAGATCTTTTTTTTTTTAAAAAAATTAATTTTTGGAGCAGCTTGTTCTTATGGGACCTTGCACCACATAGCCCCATGAATTATTTTATAGTAAGTAAATCTTCACTTTCCGTTGTCAACTAATTGCATAGATTATGTTTGTCACAACTTGTTTGCATAGATTATGATGTGTGATTTTTATTCCTTTTAAATGTGTATTAAGTTTCCACAAAAACCTTAGAAATGTTGAGGAAACTTTATTTATTATATTCAAGCACTATTTGATGATAAAATTAAAATTTTTCCGCTTGTGAAGAATTCAGTAAATGTCCAATGCCAATTTTACACTGAACCTGATTGAGATGTTAAAAAGATGTTGAAAGATGTTGGGTCGATATGTTAAAAAGCACTAAGAAAATTATCGCATTCTTTAAAATTAAATTGCATTTTTTCTTTTCTTTAATTTGTTCTTTCCACTGAACTTGAGAAGTGAAGTGGGAAGAGCAAATTAGGGGGAAATTGGAAAAATCTTTTATCTCAAAATAAACTTTACAAATCATATTCACTCAATCTAAGTACATTTTTATATTGAGCAAAAAATGACAGTTTTAATGATGTAATGTGATATACCTAAGAATTATATCAGTACTGGGAAATTTTTAACAGTTGAGTATCATAAATAATTAAAGACGGGCTATAAATAAAACTTATGCAATAAATTTTTGTTTTTAATTAAAAATTTAAGGAGTCTACCTTGCAGCTGAAATGTTAACATTCTGTTGCTTGCTCCAGTAGTACGTGGGAGCATTTCTCAACTCAGCTGAAATTATTGGTTCAACCTATTAGCTCAACCAAAAAAAAAAAAAAAAAAAAACTAGCATTTGGTGTCATTTTTTCTTGCGGCACAATTATCTTTAATCGGTATTTAATTATTGGCTATTTTTTTTATCCAAAGGCGGGCACACAAGGGTAACTGAACCCTATGCCTCAACAAGGCCAGAAACTGCTCATTACCCAGCGAGCACCTGTGAACCATGTCACGGAGGCGAGTAGCGTTACCCGCGCCATACCACCACAAACCCGTTTATAGGGTGGGCCACATTCATACATCACAGAAGAATGGACAGAGAAGGAAAGAAACATCCATGCCCGAACCGGGATTCGAACCCGGGACCCACAGCTCAGGAGTAAGGAACGCTAACCACTCAGCCAATCGGTCGGCTAATTATTGGTTATAATAGGACGGAATTATCTCGGTGGTGACGGTATTCCCAATTTCACTCAGAAAATGTGTGGGTCTTCATAATTTCGATGCAAGGATTGAGCAGAAGAAGTGTAATATTTTTGCACATTCTGAAGACCAATTATTATAGGTTCTGTTAGCTAATTAATGTTGTTGTGTGCCAGCTAGGATGGCATTATGGGGTTCGTTGCTCCACATTTCCAACTGAATCATATTTTGGTGTGGAGTCCGACTTCCTCAGTACAAATACGCCATAGGTACCCATTTATAGGGTAGACAACCATTCACACTTCACTCATACAAGGAAAGGACAAAGACAGGATAGATAGAGAGAGAAAGTACATCCATGCCCGAACCGGGATTCGAACCCAGGACCTCCCTGTCCGCAGTCAGGCACACTGACCACTAGATAAGTTGGGTGGCATCTGCTAATTAAAAAAATTTGTTAAAAGAGTTTAAAATTTTAATCAATGAATTCTAACAGAATTTGCAAAATGCCTTTTTTTGAATAGTTGTTTTCTAGCTTTATATTTAATTTAGATATTTAATGAATCAGTATGTTTTGCGGACCTCAAAAATACATTAATTTAATTTAAAACATAAATGATGTTTGCTTCTCCTTTGTTTTATTATCTAAATGTTTTCCTAAATTTAAATTAACATATATAATAATAAGTTTGTAAATGTATTCCTCACTTAAAAAATAATACACTAAAATTAAGTTCTGAAATGCTTAACATTTAGAAAATAAATGTTATAAATTTAAAATCAACTTTTCAAATTCTTGAATAAATATTTTGAAATATTATATAATTACGTAAAATTAAATCAATAAAATTTTCTTTCTCTATATGCAATAAACATATATACTTCAAAATTGGAAACTGACAAAATTATCAAAACGTGATTGAAGTTAAACTAAATTTATTAAAAAGTCGATACGTTGAAATAATCCTATGGCAAAAGTGAGGAATGTTAAAATTTAAAGAATTCATAGAAAATATAAAATTACCTATGAGACCAATGAAAATATTCGTTAATTTTACTTTATGTAAATAGTTATTAGAAAAGAAAATATAAGAACGGAATACCGAATAGTTCTAAAAATATAAAATAAATTAATAGAAATAGGTAACTAATTTTAAATTTTAAGCTATCGAAGTTAGTACATTTGGTCGAAAGGAAATATTGAAATTTATACTTTTCAGTCACATAACATAAGAAAAGTATATATATACATTAAATCTTTTCGACAATATTCACGAAAATGCTTAAAAAGTAATGACTATTGAGAATAAACTTAGTATGTCTGGAAATATTAAATATTTCTTATAGATCAAAACAGTAAATTTTTTAGCAAATTAAGTTTCCTGGAATTTGTTCTTCTCATTTGATTATGATATAATTTTATATTATTTGAAGATAAATGGTAAACATACACATCCTTAATGTTAAATATGAAATGCTCATTAGACCTCATAAATTTAAAAATATTAATAAGGATATTTTAATATAGAATTAAATTATTTATAATTAATAAATATTTTTAGGATTATTAATTTAATATTTAGGATATTTGGTTTATAATAGATATAATGAAACACAAAAATGAATTTTAATCTCATTGGATATTATACAATCATTCTATAATATAATTGGCAATATTAGAGAATTTCATAATATTAATAATTAGATATATTTTACCTCTTTTCACAACTGTAAATTAAATGACAAGTCAGAGTTCCAATTTAAGCGAAAAATATTATAAAATACTTAAAATATTTGCAATCATTTAAAAAAATACTATATTTTTTATAATTAACCTTTCATTTAAGGTAAATGCTGTATCAATGAATTTTTGAATTAGGAACAAATACTATATAACATTCTTACTTGAACAAGGTTGCATCTTAACAAAATCTCATATTTACTGTTTGCAGTTAATAAATAATTAATTTAAAGTTATAGGCAATGACAGGAAAACTGTCAAAAACTTTTCTTCCATTTTCAAATTTAGTACATCTTTAACGAAAACGATGGGAATAAATTTAATTTTAGGATTAACGATTCTTCATATATACTTGTAGGTAAAATGACACTGATTTTATTGCCAGCTTTTGGTATAACTGACATCATTTGAAACAAACCGAGAAAATCGCATACATATTTTACAACAGTGAATAAACAGTTTAATTGTTTCTAAATATAGACTTTTAAATAATATTGCAAATTACAAATTCATGAAGTAAATTTTTCCTCTATTACTTACTGTTACATGACGCAAAATACACTTCAAAGCTTCGAATGTGTAGAGAAAATAAGAAAAACTAAATCTGTAAGTTATTCTTATATTTTTTAGTTAAGATAGAGCAATTTTTTCAACACAATTTTTAGTATGATTGAGACGTGTATAAGATAACTATTTCTATTATGTGTACATGAAACGATCATTTATTAAAGATTTTGAGCGAGTGCAACAGATTCCAAAGAATATAATTATTAGAAGGATTGAGAATTGCACAAAAGTGAGCAGTTTTTCCTTAAATAGAAAATTAAGATTTCTAGATTTCACAAAAACTGTATATTTTATTTCTTTGACGAATACTGGCTTCTTGCATAATTCCTCCTGTGATTAATCGAGAACTATTTTCAATTAACAAAATGTATCTGGTATCGAATGTAATATAACGAAAGAACTGCATTTTCATGTCTTCAGGTGTGACATTCCAGATATAATTTAGAAGTAAAAACATTACAAATCGTTTCTCCAATAGCCGTTCACCGATCGAAAGCAGTACACGACAGTAATAATCGTCATCTAAAATTTCCCAAAACGACGAAATTGTTGGTACAATTTGGTTTTGGAAGCTGAAATGATCAAGCATGGAATACAAAATGTAACTTTTATTCCAAAGTAAAGTATTTTTTCTAAGATTCGGTTGCATTTGTAAGTAAAAGAAATAAGTAATTTCAAAAAATTTTGGACTATCATATGAATGAAGCAGTTCACTGTATCTGGCCAACTGAAAGAAATTAACGATATTCTGAACTTTTTCCTCTGCTTCAAGTGTTGAAAAGAAATATTCAACAGCAAGTGAATTCCTTTTTAGCACTGAAACTTTCATCATTAATCTCTTAACATTTATCGTCCAGAAATCACTTTCGTTTATATAGACGCGAGGTATATCAGAGACAAGTCTAGAGTTTCTCATTAACATACAAAATTCTAATAACCTTTCCTGGCTTTTAAAAAGCCAATATTTCCTCAAAACATCTCTTAACGTATCAACCCCACAGTTATTACTATATTCTTTGATACCTGGTGGTAAATCTTCATTCAACATTTTAAGAGCTTCGTTTTCCTTACAAAAGTAGAAAGCCACGTCAGCAATTCGATGGCCGAATTTTCTCAAAAGCGATTCAACAGATGTGTATTCGTCAACAGTTCCATAAACAGTCCAATTCGTACACATTAAAATATCGTGAATGTTCAAGTACAAGTTTAAACTACCTATATAATTAAGCCATTCGCACAAATGCAGTCCTACATATCTTGCTAAATATTCAACTTTATCAATTAAACAACTAGGAATTTCGAGAGTGTCTACCATCGCAATTATACAATTTACTAAAGTTTTAAAATGGTCTGTTTCCGATAGGGCTAAACGTCGTGAGTAGTACATCCACGAATGGTCACGGATAGCAGGAGAAATATCAATTGTTTTCCATAACTGAAGCACAAGACGTATTGAACTTAATTTTCTTAAGGAAGGCACTTTTTCTACGTAATTCAAATTAGTTATAAAAGGATCCATCATTTTAAAAAAGTTGCACAATTCTTCTTCACATTAAAGTTACTTAAATCAGGAAATGTTTCCTATGATATTTACGTTTTCATCTCTGACATTCTATTTGTAGTAGTTATTAGGTTCTGCGCACGCGGAAATAAGTAATCCATAAAAGTTTCTTCCGATTGGTTGGTTGGGAGCTGTTCTAAGACTGTTAGCTGCTCCGGCTTTGGTCTCTCTTATTCTAGGAAGATTTATATTCAAAATCTGTTGATGCTTAAGAGGAATTTAATGAACTCTTTTTTAGAGTTTTTTTGAGTTAGATGTGACGATTTTGATCAACTGTTTGTAGTTTGTTATTTGCACTTGTATTTTTAAACTATGCAAAAATTGTTTCCGGTCCAGTTTATATCTTTTTATTATTACTTTACATATATATTCAGACTTGTATGCTTGATTCTTGAGATCCGCTTGTAAGTCTTCGTCGATATTAGGACAAATAGCACAATGACAGATGTACAACCACAGAAGAATAACGAAGAAAACACCCAGGGCCACAATGGGAATCAAACCTACGCTCTCAAGCGATTAGCGGAGTAATGCTTTGACCACTCAGCCACGGTGTTTATTTTATTTATTTATTACATTACATATATTCAGACTTGTATGCTTGATTCTTGAGATCTGCTTGTAAGTCTTCGTCGATATTAGGACAAATAGCACAATGACAGATGTACAACCACAGAAGAATAACGAAGAAAACACCCAGGGCCACAATGGGAATCAAACCTACGCTCTCAAGCGATTAGCGGAGTAATGCTTTGACCACTCAGCCACGGTGTTTATTTTATTTATTTATTAAATTACATATATTCAGACTTGTATGCTTGATTCTTGAGATCTGCTTGTAAGTCTTCGTCGATATTAGGACAAATAGCACAATGACAGATGTACAACCACAGAAGAATAACGAAGAAAACACCCAGGGCCACAATGGGAATCAAACCTACGCTCTCAAGCGATTAGCGGAGTAATGCTTTGACCACTCAGCCACGGTGTTTATTTTATTTATTTATTACATTACATATATTCAGACTTGTATGCTTGATTCTTGAGATCTGCTTGTAAGTCTTCGTCGATATTAGGACAAATAGCACAATGACAGATGTACAACCACAGAAGAATAACGAAGAAAACACCCAGGGCCACAATGGGAATCAAACCTACGCTCTCAAGCGATTAGCGGAGTAATGCTTTGACCACTCAGCCACGGTGTTTATTTTATTTATTTATTAAATTACATATATTCAGACTTGTATGCTTGATTCTTGAGATCTGCTTGTAAGTCTTCGTCGATATTAGGACAAATAGCACAATGACAGATGTACAACCACAGAAGAATAACGAAGAAAACACCCAGGGCCACAATGGGAATCAAACCTACGCTCTCAAGCGATTAGCGGAGTAATGCTTTGACCACTCAGCCACGGTGTTTATTTTATTTATTTATTACATTACATATATTCAGACTTGTATGCTTGAAACATGACACAAACCTTAAATCGAGGACATAAAAAGCCGAAATCTCTCACCACTGCCAGATGGAAACTTGATCGGTAGAAAATGGTTAGCTCGAAAGAGGGAAGAAATAATGTCTTGTGCCAGCTAGACTGGCAACATGGGGGTGCGCTGCTCCACGGGGAGGAAATCCATCAAGTGTTGTCCAGAAATCTCGTTCTGAAACACTCATAAGAGACTTCGACACCAGTTTTTATTTGTTGCCTTGTACATTTTATTTACAGCATATACAAGTGGAAGTTTAGAAAATTATTATCTTTATTTAGCTACTTTTGTTAATAAACTTATAATATTTTTATGGAAAAGTAAAGTTAATACCAGCAAATAATAAAAATGCAAAATACGAGGTATAAAACATTTTCCTTTGTTGATGTTTTAAAATATATTTTATGACGAAAAAAAATAATGACGAAATCATTTCAAAAAAAAAAAAAATTACTGGGATGCGAAAATGCTCTTTACAAAAATTATAAAATTTTATTACAATTTTATTACAAAACATTATTGATCTTAGTATCAGAGTACTTATTATTTTCGAAAATTGGAAAAGGATAAGAATAAAAGTAATGGCTGAACTGCCTTTTTTCGTTTCCTGCATACGAACAGAGATAGAATTCAACTACCAAATAAAACGGGATTTACTTACAGCCATGAAAAAGAGAAAAGTTGGCTCATCACGCATACACTTTCCCAGCTTGACTTCAAAGTAGTAATGTAACGTCTTTAGGAATCAATTATGACTGCTCTTTTCTCATTCAGTTTGCCTTGCAATATGTTTATATATATATATATATATATATATATATATATATATATATATATATATATATATATATATATATATATATATATATATATATATATATATATATATATATATATATATAAATGGGAAAAATCTTAAGAACTGTATTTTCAAATTTCCAGATATTTTGATAAATAACAGTACTGAAAAATTATAAAAAGTAGATTAATTATATGCTGAAAATGGTTTGAAATCCTCTAAAATAATTTTTAGTTCAAGTGCGAAAACGATTAAGAAATTAAAATCAAATGAAGAAAAGACTTTTAAATGAAGCACAAAAATTAAAAACAATGATATATATATATATATATATCATTGTTTTTAATATATATATATATATATATATATATATATATATATATATATATATATATATATATATATATATATATATATATATATACTTTAATTAGAAAATACAAATTTGAAGGTGATGGCGAAGAATAATTTATTTATATACTTATATACCTAAAAAAAAGAAAAATGTATACCTAAATTGTCACTTGATACTTTTTAAATGTGAACACATTATAAGATCATTATCTTCAAAATTTTATGAGTTTTAGTGAGTCAAAATGAGTATAAATTCACTCAGAGTTAATAAAAAAATTTAAAGATATGTTATAAATTTGGCTGCAAGCTTGGAGCTCTGATGTTGGATACCTAAAGTTCTAGAATTTTGTTACATAAAGAAAATTTAAGAAATTTGAAAATGATATGTACATTGAATTTAGATGAAATGTAAGACCCTAAACTATTTTACGACATTTTGACGAATGAAATATTCACATTTTTTCATGTTTATATGATTTTATTGAGAAGCACATTCTATTTTAATTTGTTAAGAGGCTAAAAATAAATATATAAATAAAAATTATACATTTGCTTATTTCCAAATGAAGATTACTTAATTCTTAAAAATTAAAGGCTCTATTTTTCTTGAGGTGAATTCATTTCTTCAGATACGAATGATGATATCGCCATATTTGAACTAAAAAGTGTGGATTATGTTATATTGCCTTTAAATTTTGCTTAGAAATATATCAAGAAACAATGTCGAGATGCCTGATCAACCCAAATAGAGAGGTAGACTTTCCATTACTACAAGAATCCTTGACAGAAATTATATACAAAATGTACGGAATTTTCCGAAAATTTTGTATCGAAATATTTTATGAAGGAAGAAATGTTATTGCAAAGATAATAAATAAACCACGTTAGTTTATTTATTTTGTAAAGAAATAAGAAATTCGACATTTGTGTTCATTTAAAAAATATTTATACAAGTGAAGTACTTAGAGAGAAGTGCAACTGTTTCGCTTTCTCATATATAAAACCCATTAAAAAATCAAATCTCGTAAAATCAAAGCAAATTGAAATTATATCAAGAAAAATAAAATAAGTATATATGATATTTTTAATTTAATTTAAACATTAATATTAAGTTTTGATCATTTAATGAATAATATTAACAAAATTGTTTAATTTTTTTGTGCATACGTATAACTTTTCTGCTGAACAGTAAATAAAATAATATATATTTCTTCTCAAAATCTCCGAGTAGAGTTTTTTTTATCTCTCATTGCTTGTCTAACCACAATGGACATTTCTGGTGTCAAATTTGAGAAACATTTGAGCCAGCCCTACTTTTTCCTCACCCCTGAGATTTACAAAATGGAGTTCCAGGAAGGAATACCCTGAGGCGAGAGGGGGCAAAGAGTCTTCAAGACAAACTGACCACATATGCGGAGAAAATCCGCTTTGGAAAATGCTACAGAAAATTAGGATGCCACAGTTTCTCAGTGAATAATGTCTCAGTTTATCCCTATTGCGGTTAAGCAGTCTCGGACTCATTCCCCCCTTAAAATTTGCCCCCCATAGAGTTAGGAACTACTTTTTCTTTGGAAACAGGTGCTTGACGCGGCTTTTGAATTTAAATTCACCAATCAGTTCTCTCAGTCTTTGAATCAGGAACCAATTTCTGTTTTATGGAGCACCTGGAGTAAAACTCCTATCTCCAGTCTGAAATTTTATGAATTTAAGTGGAATAACCTTATGGTGCATTGAGTTTATTGCTCCTTTTTATATAAAAAAATAAATAAATGAAAAATAATTAAATAACAAATTAAGTTATCTTGAGTACATTGAGTAATATGCGTATACATATATACACAAACATACACACACATATATATATACACAATAACACATATACATGAAAACATATATATATAGGTATTTTTATTCATCCATTTATTTTTTTATCAAAGACAATGATAGAAAAGAGAAATAAATTTAATTTCTCTGTTTCTTGAATATAGAGAGAAAAGGTAATAAATCAAAGTAAAGTAGAAAGGTAAATATGTTTTTATTTTATCCTATTTTATTTTAGTATTTTTTTCCTTTTCCTAATAAGGAGTGAATGCTAAGGTTTTCCTTAATTTTATTTCCATTTCAGTGAAATGTTGTTCCAGGATCCATGAAATACACACAGAAAACTAAAATTATATGCACAATTCCTATCTTTTACACAAATCATATTGATTACTTAAGGACATTGTGTAAAATGTCATTTCAAATATATTTACAAAATGTATTTAAAATATATTTTTGAATATGAAACTAGGAAATATTTTGTATTGCATACATATTATGTATTTTATGACAATAGTTAATGGAATTTATATATATATATATATATATATATATATATATATATATATATATATATATATATATATATATATATGAAAAATATATTCATTTCCCTCAAAAAAATATATTTATGTGCATACTTGTAACAGTTAAGCTATTTGTAAAATGATGCTGTAATTATGCATTAAAAAAACAGTTAACTTTTTTTCCACCTGTCTGTAATTGATTATATATAGACCACAGCAAATTGTTATAAATGTGCTATACATACATTTGAAAATATTTTACATTTAAACTCTAATAATGAATTGTCAAATATAATTCATACTGATGGAAAAATATTCTATAAAGAATAATATGCAAGGAAAATTTTCTGACATCAGTGATTGTTTAAAAAGAGATGATTTCATGCTTATTTATCACTCAATTTTGTAATTATAATACTTTTTAATAATATGTGTAAACATTATGACACAAATTATGGCTCCTATTGATTAAAAAATATTGTACATAGAATACAATGTACAATAAGAAAGGGTAAATAATTTCAGACTTTATTTGAAAAAAAATTTCGTATCATATATTGAAAATTAAGATTTTTTATCGCGGTAATTTTGTAAAGCTCTTCTTGCTCAATTAATTTTTTCATAATACTTATGTCCTATTATATTCATATTCTTACCAAAGACTTTAATTAATAAAGTATGGTTCATAAATTAAAATACTTTAGGAAAATTATTGAGAATGAAAGTAGTCGCAAAATGTCAGGAATATAGCTTTGACTATCTTCCACTTTGTACTAACATTCAAAAGTTTCCCTCTTTCCTATCTCTTCTATTTTATTTCAAAGTTATTTTCCTGCTTTAAGAATAAAATTTCTTCGTGAAATTTTACGACAAGCTTACATTTGTAAAATTTAACTAAACATCCGTAAATTTTATTCGTCAAACAAATAAAAAAATCTTCAAATTGAGAGATTTAGGAAGAATCACTACTTTTCAAAAACCAATGACGATTTAATGTAAACATTTTTTGGAAATATATGATACTGCATTAAAATTTTTAATTAACTTCGTTTAGCATTGTTTTAATAGTATGTAATCTATAACATTACAAAAAATGTTGAATTAATCTGATTTCTGTTAAAGATTGTTTACAATATGTTTAATTACATTTAACATTATTGAGGAACTCAAATGCCAAGGAAATTAATCAAAGGCGTTGTTTTCATATAAAACTTTTGCTACCTTCAATCTAATGCTCGAATATTTAAAGTTTAAAAATATTTCTAATAAACACATGAAAATCTATAGGTATAATGGAAGTTAGGAATATTTTATTTACATGCTTAAATGTTTTTTTCGAAGAGTTAGTAAATCTTGTAATATAATTTTATTATGGAAAGCAACAATGTATTATGCATGTTATAATTAAATTTTCTATATTATTACAATTATGGTGTCTATAGTTATATTAATATATATGTATATAATTGCTTGTTTTATTTATTTTATAAACCCACTCATGTTTCAGTTTATGTTGGTTTTTTGATTTAATAACATGTAACATAATAATTTTATGAATGAGAATCAATTTAATGATTTAATTAATTGGATATTTTTACAGATATATATTTTTTCTTGTAGTTTTTTATTTATGAAACACTTTAGATTAGCTTCATTTCAAGAAATTATGAGAATTATTTAAAATTGATTGATATAATTTGGCAGTTGTGTGTACAACTTACATAAAATGATAATTGCTTTTATTTTAATTTCTAATATATAATAATTAATTGTATAATAACACTATTTTACAGAATATTTTTTTAGAATATTTGTATAATGAATTTACAAAAGCACATAAATACATTTTACATCTCGTTTTACTTTGATTGAAAATATTAAATTTTTGTCATTATTTTAATTTAAATTCCCTCACACAACTTTGCTACTAAGCAGCAAATAAGGACTTTAACTATGACGCTCATAGTTGCATTCATTTAATGTTCCTATAGACATCAAAAGTCTTCAAACAAATCTTTGAGAAATAATGACTAAGAACTCCTAAGTTATTTTACTGAATGAATTCCAGAATTAAAGATCGCGCGCGATACCTTTCAGCAACTCAAAGATCTGATGGTTACTGAGCAGTTGAAGTTTCGAGGGCCCGCTGAGGCAAGGAATCTTTTCCTAGAAGATATCCTGAAATTGACCACTCCCTATGAATTGGCTGAAAAATTGGATAATTATGAAAGCATAAGAGAAATTTTTAAGAAGAAAAAAGTGTACCTTGAAGAAATTCTCCCAACTTTCGAAACCAAAATTGGAATCACAAGCTGAAAGAAAATTCTAGAAATTCCAAACATAAATTCTCCAAATAAAACCTGAAACATCCCAAGATAAGCAGAAAGAAAATGATTCCGAGATAAAAGAAAAACTCTGTGTTGCCATCAGTGTGGATCAACTTCGATTACAGTGCGATAAACTAATTACAGAGTCTTTCTCATGTCGATGCTGATAAAATTATTGAGGAATTGATGGCACGATACACATCAGTGTAGGTAAGGTAAGCGGCGTAGAAATGAAGATTTTGAGAGATACTTGTGTGCTAGCTTGGATCTGATCTGCAGCAAATACGTAAAACCACACACATGCACACGAATGAAAAGGTCTGGTTGAGAACGCCATTGGAAGAGACTTTGACTTGTTTACCTCTTGTAGATATTTTTATAATAAGCAACTTAAATGCTCAAAACCGTTACCAAATTTTTCATTGAATTAACTTACACATACATGTATAATGTTTTTTTTCCATTATACATACATTATACGGCGGGCACTTGTAGATTAAACCCTATGCCCCAACAAGGCTAGAAACTGCTACTCATTTGTCGTTACCCAGCGGGCACCTGTGAACCAAGTCACGGAGGCGAGTAGCGTTGCCCGCGCCATACCACCACAAACCCGTTTATACGGTGGGCCACATTCATACAAAATCACATAAGAAAGGATAGAGAAACACAGAACAGAGAAGGAAAGAAACATCCATGCCCGAACCGGGATTCGAACCAAGGACCCACAGCTCAGGAGTCAGGAGCGCTAACCACTCAGCCATCGGTCGGCGACATAAATTTATTAGAAGTAGGTATGTTAAAGCAGTATTTTTTGTACTGGTGCCTCAAATAATATTTCGGATATCTATTTATTAGATCAATCCTTCAATCATTCTGAAATCCGTTTCTAAAAATGCGGTCACTAATGATTAGAAAATACTGTTACATTTCGCAATAAATATGATGAACGTATGGAGTTCGCGTCACTGAAATATAATTTTCGATGATATACATATTTAATGATAGACTGTGGTACACTTAAATAATAGTTTTATGATAGTTCGGCCACAGTTAAAAATATATGTGACGTACTTCAATTTGTAAGCAACTGAATATAAATATGTAAATAATTTGGGAAAGAAATGAAACATCTATTATGTAATACACATAATATATGTATGTGCAAATTAATTCAATGTTATTAATTTATATGTGGCATTTTTCACATCACGAGTAAATATTAATGTTCTATTAGTAGATTTTTAACACATTAAAAAGAATAATGCATCAATTAATGTGTTCATATATTATGTAATTTAGTAAAATGAGCTTTATGAGTGTTTAAAGATATACAAGTAAACAAATTTGTTTTTTTTTAGGAAAAAAAGCTATACACATACATTAAAACTCATAATACAGTGTGAAAGTTTGCACGTATTTTAAAGAATATTTTTCCGCTTCCCGTAAGCTTAGCAAAGTGAAGCATCATTTGCCGCGGGCAGTGGTTGGGAGGGTGAACACGGTGCACTCTCCTTCACTGGGTTGCTGGAACTCCGTGGATTGGGGACGTGTCCACATTAATATGTGATGTCCAAAGTCCTTCCGCTGGTATGGCGTGGATGTGCAGAAGAGGGTGCCAGCTCAGGTGTGGCCTCGTCACCTGACCGTGGTTCAAAACTAAGAGACACCTTAAAAAGAGCAAAGTCGTACTTTCACCTTCGTGGTGCTCTGATCCAAACGAAAGACGCTCTCTATTGACTTAATTCGCACTGCCAAAGGCATAGCGAGCTTGGCTTGTCCAAGTGTCATAAGCAACAACAACACAACAACAAGAATGTTTTTAAGTTTAATTTTGAGATTTTATTGTTTGTAATTTTGATTATTGCTTAACTTCAACCGAAAAATACTTACATTTACAAAAAAAATGTAAAATACAATATTTTACATAAGAAAAACAGCAGCATCAATCTACTTCGAGCTTAGTACAAAAGATCGATTCTCAGAATTTAAGATTATTTTTGGCTTTAATGGTAGGAAATAAGAGATGCACAACCACGTCGTTACATTTTGATGTCGATCCAAATGAAACATTAAGCTGTAATTATAAAAGGTAAACCGTTGAATAATAATACATGATAGATTTCGTCATGAGAAAAATTAATGGATAACGTCAATGACGGTTTTCAACGAATTTACGTGAACTATAAAAGCCTGATTCCTTAGCACTAAAATATAAATTTGTGGGAAAAAATTCAAGAATTAATTTACAATTAACTTTTTCACAGTGAAAGCTCAATACGAAATATTTGTATATTGTTTATACAAAAACAATAAGATCGATAAATATAAAAAATATCGCAATTTAAAGGCAAAATGATTTGAAAAAATTTATTGTCATGTTTTCAACAAATAACTAAATTAAGCAAATTAAATAATAAGTATCATAATTTATTAAAATATTTATACCAGTAAATCAATAGTTCTGAAATAAAATTTATTTTGAACAAAATATTTTATAAAGTTTTAAATCAGTGTTATATATTACACTAAAATTACTGATGGAGTAAAACGAAATACAGAAAGGAAATTTTTTCCAATGAATATAATTAAAAATGAATGAAAATTGTCATACTGCGAAATCCCGTGAATATTTGTCGCTAAACAACCGCTTTCTTTCACTTAAGGATTGATTTAATAAAGACCTACAGTTAAAAGAGCATTCTGAACCACTAAAAACATCTCTAACAAGTTGGGATTGGAATTCACGAGCTTATATCGAAGTCCAGAAATAGGGATCCAGTACCGTACATATTTTTTCTTCTCTTAATAACTGAGCAGAGATGAGCTTCGAAAAGTAGGTAAAATTTTTTATATGTTCCTGAAGAGAACAAAAGTCCAAAATGGTGTGAATCACAGCAAAAGTAACAATACAGTAAGTTCAAATCACTATTATTTACGGTTTAGATTCATTTCTGACACTGATATCAAGAATATTTTGTATTTTAAGTTAGGTAAATGCCAATATCCTAGTATATAAGATTCACTTTATTCCAAGTACCATTCTGACTTCAATTCCGGACAAAATTTTGGCAAGAAAATAATTTTATTTATAACTCAATTTACAAAGATATAAAATAAAAATATAAAAAAGATACAGAAATTCAAAATCAAATTTGAAAATGATGAAATAATTCTTAAAATAAGTTTAAAAAAATATTTTTTAAACTTACATAAATATTTCCACAAATTAAATGTTATATTATTTCTCCTTCATTCAGGAAATTGAAAACAATCGAATAAAGAAAATTTTTCATTGAAAAACAAGTTTTTTTTTTTTTTTTTTTTTTTTTTTACACTAAATTAACTCTGACATTAGCATTTGAGCTTCCAGACGGGGAAAAAAAATAGAAAGCACGCGGTAGAAAACTCAAAGTGTAGATGTTTCTTTTAGAGAGGGGAATGCTGTCCCCCCTTCATATAAAATCTGGTTTAAAGCTGGAGTTTCAGAGCGCGCAAGATGGTAGATTTTTATGTAAATATTAATAAGAGTTATTTTCTCTTTTTTAAGAAAAAAATGGCCAGTACTATGATATTAATTATAATATTTTTGATTTCTTTTTATATACATATGCATAATAAAATACGAATAATTCGTTTTTCTTTATTTCTAAATGGATTATTTAATATCTTTTTGGAGTTTAAGTTATGGTAACATTGTTTTGCTTGTCAAAAATGTTTATGCAGAAAATTAAAAAGTTAGCAACAAACGATTGAATTTTTAAAATTGTTATCATGTAAACTAATATATACTTAGATAACTACATAACCTAAAATTAATTTTTACAATTTCTTTAATCAAAAATCAACATTTAACATTTTAGCAGTTTTAGTAACACATTTTCAATATGCCCAATGGTAGTAACTGAAATATGTTATTATATTTCTTTAAATTTTAAAACTATTTGCAAATAATTTACACAAAACATCTATCACTAGACTGGAAAAAAATCCACCTGAATATCGAGGAAACGAATCTAGATACACAGAGATATTCCTCAGAAACGCAGCGAAAAATAATTAAGACAAACTTCTTTTAACGAATAATTTCCACAGGATATCATTAATATTTATGTTATACTTTTGGTTATTAGATATCAATTTTTTTAAGAAAGAAAATATAAAGTTATCAAACATTTGATCTAACTTTAATTAAAAATTGAAATTAATGTTTTCCGGCAATATATAGCTTATAAGGAATTTTGTGTGTTTTAGTTAAAAAGTATAATTGCCAAACAAAAGGGAAAATAGTCTTAGAAATTCATATTTCTCGTAGTATTTCAACTATCATTTTTAAAACCTACAGTTTCGTAATTTTTCACAGTATAAGCTTCATTCACTTTTGTTTTTATGATAGCATTTACTTAGAAAGTCATACACATTGAAAAGATAAATGAAAAGACAACAGACAGAAAAGACACATTTCTAAATAAGAAAAAAAATGAAAGTAATGATTAAAGAAAAAAATTAATTATTAGAAAGCAATGTTCAATACTCTTTTTGTACGAATTTAGCACAATATTGAGTCTAGCTATTCAACTAGTTTTTATCGCAAACATTGAAAGTTTGCTGAGCGTTAAATAAAATGATGCCCTTAGCTAAAAAATTATATTAACTGCAGAGCAAAAATAAAAAGAATCAATTATATGCACAATACCATGAAAATGAGCTAACTTTCGAATTTAAATAAAAAGTAGCAATATACATGAATTGTTTTATGGTACTATTAAACATTTAAACATATTATTACAGCAATCAAATAATAGAAATATTTTGGAATTAATATTACTCATTAACGAATTTATTTCATAACAAATAAGTTATGTAGAAAATGCTACGTATTTAAAAAAGTTAAGTATTTAGGAAACTTTGAGGTAACAGGTTACCAATAAAATTTAATGCAATTCGAATATATTTCAACGCGTTTTATAAAGGAACACTACAAATTATTATAAAATAAAAATAATGGATTATTAATGTAATAAATTTGCATGGGATCGCAATAATAATTCGATATCAATCAACAATGCATGAGAAAATATTGAAAATCAGCATTCTAATATTAATAGTTATGTCAGCTATATAAACGTAAATGAAAACACACTTTCAGGAAAATGACGAAACTGTAAAATTAACTATCTTATAAAATACACGCACACACTTATATATATATATATATATATATATATATATATATATATATATATATATATATATATATATATATATATATATATATATATATATATATATATATATATATATATATGTTAGGCTGACCACCTAACTTGGACATATGCTTCGCACCCCAGGGTCCTCGGTCATGAAAACAGTTATGGGCACTGTAGGCCTTGGCCCACATGGGTTGTCGTGCCATGGAGTTTATATATATATATATATATATATATATATATATATATATATATATATATATATATATATATATATATATATATATATATATATATATATATATATATATATATATTATTCCAGACTAAAAAATACGAAGAATTGCATGTTTATTAAAACAAACGAATTTGTGAATTGAAAGTCAGTGTTTTGAAAAAGGAATTTTGCGGAAATGTAAACCAACCCATTCACATTAACAGTTACACTCATTTCGATAATACACATGCAGTCAGTCTTCATCTGCATACCGCAAATCTTTGTTTAAAATAATGGATAATTTTTATTTTATTTAAACTTATTCCGCACCCTTTTCTTTGTATATTAAATGATGTTGAAACCAAAGAATTCGACCGTAAAAATTCATAGAAGTTATTAAATTACTAACGCGCATTAACGATTTTATCATAACAGAATCTCCCTAAATAAAAACTAAAAAATTATGGAGAAAATTCAATTGATAGATAGGTTTCTTTTTAGTTTTAGGGTTTAAAATTTTTACATTCGATCTAATTTTATTTGATCCTAAAGGGGATTCCGAATTACTAGAAAAATTCCCGCTTGAGGTGGTAATCAAACTGAAAATATTTTAACAAAAGGCCAGATTTCAGTTGAACGGCGAGCAACTATTAATTTTTTAAATTCAATTGAGACTTACATTTTTAAGAGGACCACTACAACCACCCCGCCCGAGACAGGGTTCGAACACACGAACTCTCTAACTGAAAGCCAGAGCATCAATTCAGATCAGTTGTCAATGAATATATAAATACGCAGGAAAAGCTGAATTCATGTAGTTTTGCTGAATATCGTCGAATATTAAAAGGAAATGGATAATAGTGAAAATGCACCCGAATTATTCAATGACTCGTTTAAGGAATTAAGCTTGTCCAAAATCTATTGAAAAATATGATAATCCACTAACAAAATGCCAGAATTAATATCAAATATTTATAATCCTTTAAAACTAATTGAAAGAAAATTTTATTAAAAATTCTTTTTTACCGAAATGCACTTTTAAAAACACAAATTCTTTTCCAAAATTGTCAAAACTTTTAAGCAATAAAGATATTTAATTTAATCAAATATTTGAATTAACATTAAAACAACTTTCTAAACTAAGGACTTATAACTTTACGTTGAAACAAAAAAGTGATTTAAATATGCAGAACAATATAAATTTATTTACCTAAAATATTTAGGAAGAGATATCAATCCATTAAAATAATATTTGAAGCACATAGTATTTTGACGTAATGGAAAAATAACAGGTTAGTAAATTGGTTTGCTCTGGGTTAGAATTTTAAACGCTAACTCACTCTCTCTCTCTCTTAAAAGAAGATATTTTAAATAGAGAGAAAACTAAGCAACCAAAAGAAAATAATAAATAAAATTTTCCATTAATTTAAGCTGATTTAATTTTATGATTATAATGTACATTCTCATTAGAATAATTTTTATACCATTGCCAATAAAGAGCAAAATCATTTTTAAGTAGTATTATAATTTGATTTTGGAATCACACTTAAGAATTTGGCAGAGAAAAAAAACAATTATATCAATTTCATTACATTCACTAGAGAAATATAAATGTAAGATTAATACAATAATTACAATACATATTTTGGATTATTTAACAAAAAATGCTCAATGATTCTTGACCATTTATTTATTGAAGTAACATTAATTAGAGGCAAATATAACTCGCGATTCTTGCGATCAAAAATTCTACATGAAATAAAAAAGGTAAAAGCACACACATGTCCTGATAGCTCAGCAGCTGAAAAATAGTTTAAATTGCTTAACATCTGTCACCATTGTTTTCCATGAGAATATTCATAAATAGGACTTCAGTCAAATATCATGGCGGATAAAAATTAAAACTTTCCCCACACAGAGAGATGTATAAAAGTAATCAGCTGCACTCATAAAACACAAACGAAGATCTTCCGCTAATCAACAGGGGGGACATGACATTTTATTTTTTTATGTATTTAACTTTACTCAGAGAATAAGAATCTAACAGATGACAGCTATTGCAATGTATTTTTAATCATGAAATGATGCGAGACATGTATATCTTAACCCAGAAATTTTCATTTCATATTCAGCTATTATCTATTGGCGTTTAAAAATAAATGATGTTTTTACAATTGAGTTCAAAGCATGTATAATTTGATACAAGTATCCTATCATGTTGTCATGGTGATTCAACACGAAGCAAACTTTTAATACAGGCAATGGATAAGCTTAACAGTTAATTGTTAAAAATAAAGTATTTTGAAATTCTTCAGATAACGGTTTCAAGATGAACTTCTGAACATAATTGACAGTATTCACAAGTCTGATTTATCTGAATATTCATATTTTTAAACCATCGAAACGTAAATTTTTCGTTCATCTTTATGACGCCGTTAAAAAATTACAATGTGGTATTAAGGTTTTCCAAGCATAAGAACAAGAGACAAATGTTGCATTCTTCTGCTTTTCTCATATATTTCTAATGAGGTAGACACTTGAGAGTTCTTGTAGTTGCCATGAATGACTACAGATTACTATGGAGAGTTTCACAGAAAGAAAACTGGGCAAATGCTGAAGTATATAACAGCAATCTTCGCCTACATAATAAGACTAATTCAGGTGTAAATTACTGCTTAAAATGAATAATGAATGAATCATTAGAAAAAAGTCCATATCTGAGATAAACATTTAACTCACGAACTAAATGTCAAAACGTCAATTTTAATTATAGATATTATCTTTTTCAGCCTTTTTCGCATTAAACATTTATGTGCCCATGTGTAAACTATTTCTGAAGACTCAATATATCCAATAAATGTCAATGACAGTGAATGTTTATCATTGATAATTATACATAAAAGTATGCCTACATTGGTCGAATTTTTGTTCCTTTAAAATAATATTTAAAAGTAAAAAATATTTTCCATGGCTTTATATATATATAAGAAGTTAAAAGCGGAGAAAATAAGTGCTTTAAGAACTTTTAAAATTCAGATTATATTTTACAGAGCAAGGTATTTATAGTTGGTTGGATTTTGCGGCTTAAGTTCCAAATATGGACAAGCTGTGTCAAAACTAAATATATTCATAATGATTTATTTCTATTTTTTCAAAATCCAATGAACTTATTAAAAACCATTTAAAATATACGAGATACATGTGTGTATATACCTCTATAATATAAAAATTAAAATTTACACAGGTAAACACCCAACATACAACACAAATTATATTTAAACAGTTAAAAGAAAAAGCTAAACCAGAAAAAATAATATAACATAATTAAAAACATTTTGGATTTAAAATTATATAAAAGTCTATAATACCGATGCTTCTTCAATATTGCAAAAATGTTTATATGCAGAGGTTCATCCAGCAAATGCCGCATCGTTAAATGATCAGTCTTAAAAAACTTAAAACGATGATGTTTAAAATCAAAACATGAAATTTAAACGTGAAAAACAGTATATGGTTCATCACAGAATTCACACAAAGATTTCAATATAATTTAAAATCAGATACTCATGTGTGAAACGTGTGTGTCCGATACGAAGGTGGATTAATTTTACTTTCACACTTCGTAGCGGTAAAACTGAAAATGAAATGAGAGAGGAAGTTATGGTATTTAGTTTGTTGCTGATTTGCATACTCCACGATTCCTGCCCAAGTGAATGAATAAAGCTTTTCATGCCTTATTCTCGCACCAGAGAATGGAACAAGAGGTTGAAGTGGAGTAGACGCTGACTTAGCGGCTGCATTAACCTTCTTGGTACCTCAAGACCTACACGCATAGGGATCCAAAGGCGCAGCGACGGGGGGGGTGGCAAGGGGGCTACTATGCCCCGGGCGCAGCTTGCAGAGGGGCATCAAATCATTTCAAAGCTAAGAAAAATTTTTCAGAAAATTTTAATCTTAGTTTTATCATAATGTCAATTTTATTCGGAGAAATAAATGTTGCATTTTACATTTATTGTGTCATGTCCAGGGAAAAAATAAAAAGAAGCTCCAGGGAAGAATCAGATTTGGAAATAGAAAAAGTTGTGGATGAAAAATGAAGAGCTGCAGGAGCTTCTCATAAACGAAACTCTTATTCTTATATTTCAATAATTTTGCATAACTTAAAACCCTTTAAAAATTGTGTTTATTTAACTATGCTTTTGCGATTTTCATTTCTTAATATATTTTAGATTAACGGTTTTCATTCTTTTAATCCTTCCCATTTTAAGTTTCATACTTTGCTCAAAGTTTGTGATATTATTGTTTTGGACTACAAATCTTGTAAATGTGTAAATAACGAAAATATCTTAATTTTTTTTCGTATAAAATTTATGGAATATTAGATTGGCCTGTTCCATTGTTATGCATATGAGAGGTTTTCATTTTAGTATAAAGTGTTTAACCAAATAATTTGTGTTAATGTTATATAGTAATTTTTGGATCTATTAACTTAGGGAGGTTACAGAAGAGTAAGTTCATGAAAGACACCTATTTAGTTTTGTGAATACGGCAAGATTCACAGTATTTTTTATGACTCCTAATTGTTATACAAGTTATCTAAGTCAAATTATATACTAAAAATGTCATAACAATAATATTAACAAAACAAATAAGTTTGTTTTACTCAATATGAAGAAATTCAATGAGAGAGAGAGAGAGAGATATTATTTCCACTGGTACCATCGGGATGTTACAAAAAAAGTGAAAATTTAATCCTATTTTGATTATAACAACGTAATAAATAATGATTCGCAAAAAAAAAGAAAATGTCTTACAATCAAAATGTTATTAATGGAAACTTGTAAGAATTTAATTGTGCTAATAACAGAAAAGTCAGATTTTATTTAAGTTATCAAGAAGCAATATAGAAAGATCAGTTTTTGTAATTATTGAGACTTAGTGAAATTGTATTATTCATTCTCCCAAAATAAAAATAAAACCCTTGTATATTTTATCTCAGGCTTTTTACTGTTGTAGCCATTCAGTCTAGTGTTGCGTTACACTCGTGAGAAAATTCCAGCTGAAACGTGTTTCATATTAGCGATTCGCTTTGTCAAAAATATTGTATCCTGCACCAGACTGAGCTTCAAAGAAAGGGGGGAATTTTTCATAAAATAACACTACAGTATGCCGCGTACGGAACTGTCTTCTTGGAATGGAAATGGAGGGAATCGAGAACTTATTACCTCCAAATTCTAGAAAACCACAAACTTTCTTTCCTTTTTTATTGTTCACACGGTTAGTATTTCGTTTCTTCCAAAGCATCGCTTCATCGAAAATAAAAATGTAAACATATGAAAATCTGTAGTTTTGACATTTAAAACATTATTGCTGTGAGTTGTATTTTCTGTCTACTATGTATTCTTTCAATTTGAATATTTATTTCCTATTTTTGCTGGTATAAATATTTACTAACATATGCTTGCAGCATTTTGGAAATTAAATATTAAATTACTTTTTAGTTCAAACTCTTCATTTAAAAGTAATTTATTTAATGCTTAAATGTTTTTATTTGGGGAAATAATTTTTACTTGACTCGTAATTTTGTTGGCTTTATATAAGCACCATATATTGAAAAATTCTTTTTTCAAATGGTAGAAATTAAAAATCTATGAATGTTTTTTCCTTTCTAAATTTTTTCTTCTTTTCTGTGTGCTTATAAACATACAGAATCTTCTTTAATAGGGTAACAACCTATTACAGGTCTTAGCTGCCTCTACAGCACTCCTTAAACATACAAAATATATTTCTTAATTAATTAGTTCAATTTATATAAAAAACAAATCTTTTAACTTGAAAAAATCGTTCAAGAAATTTATAAAGAAATCGTACATATTTCTTACTCTGCATTGTAAAATTTAAAAATAAGTTCGTCTTTAAATGCTATAAATTTATTGAAAGAAAAAAATTTTATGCCATTGCAGGAACAGCATTTCCAAAATGATTCTTAATAGAAATAAATTTTATTGAAAATTAGTCCTTAAATTATGAAATACATTTTAATATCATAAAAAACAGTTTTATCATGCCTTAAAATTACGAAGAATATTTACACTGCTATGATAAAAGAGAAAATTTCCTTAAATAAAATTAAGCGATATAACAGTTAAAATATATTTTTTTTATCTCAGCACTTGCAATTCCTGATAATAATTTGAATCAATGAAAAACTTAATAGAACAAAATACAGTGCATCAGTTTTCAGAAAAAAATTTTTTAATAATATAATATATATTGTTTGGCTGAAAATTTCTGATTATATTAAATATACATAATTTTACTTGAATTTATTTGTGTTTTTATTTTTGATAAAATAAATTTGCAAAATATTTTTGTTGTCTGTTTTAGCGTTCCGTTGCTCATCAGATATTTGCATTGATAATGTTATGGCATAACCTAGTTATCTAAACTGAAATTAGATAAAGACTTATTATTAACAAAAGTCTTCTAATTTTGGAATCAGAAAAATTGGTTTTATGGTATAAAAATGAAATATTATAAACTATAAATATTACGTTTTGCGATTTAAATATTTTACAACAAAAATAATTTTGGTTTATATTAATGGTCTTAATGATATAATTTAAAAAGCTATTTTTAATGCAAAATTTCCCATAAAGTTAAAGTTGTTTTCACAGGAATTTTTCTGAAATAAAAAAAGAAGTAAAATTTTCTGTTTAATCAGTGGTAAATGAAGTGTTAAAAAAGATATCATTGGGAAAAATCAGGTGAGTTGATCCTAAATTAGGAGTATAAAGTCTTATTCAATTATAATTTTGCAAAAAATAGCTAAAATTGGTAAAGTTAGTAATATTATAGAAATTTTGAAAATTTGTTAAGATAAGTTATACCGTACGTTCAACACCTAATGATCAACAATTAGTAGAATCTTTCATAAATAAGATAATGCACAATTAATAGGGAGTAAAAATGCTTAATTTCTGCAATTGGTTATCAAGCTAGAAAAAATAAATTTAAAATTTTATTAAACGTTGTTATGGAAATGTTAAATCATTAAAATCAATTTTTTTAAATGTTAAAAATTAATTGATAAATAAATATCCCGACTTTTCAAAACTATCATATCCGGATCAAGGCCTACAGTGCCCATACCTGTTTTCCTAACTGAGGTCACTGGGGCGCGAAACATATTTTCCGGTTAGGTGGTCAGCCCAAAGCAAAATCCCCGGTGTTTATTTCCCAAGCATGATTGGTACTATTAATTGATCCCCTGAAAGGATGAAAGGTTGAGTTGACGTAGCATGAGAATCGAACTTAGAACCTGTTCCTTGGGATTTCTAAGTCACGGTGCTTAACAAATTAAAAGTTTGGAGGAATTTTGTCATACAGATTTCTAAGGAAAGAGAAATATGGGACTGAAAGAGATGTTACTCAGCAGTAGAAAAAAGAATTTAAATCAAAAGCTCTATTAGAACTTCCAACATCTCAAACGGTGAAGATGGAGAGGAGGTTGCCATCCAAATACTTTTTACTATTTCTGCATCAATTGTGAGCGTTCATTCAGCAAAATAAAATTAATTTTGACTTATTTATGATCCACCATGAGTCAAAACTCTCTAAGTGATATAACATTTTTAAGTATAGAAAAAGAAAAAATTTTGAAATGATCAACTTTGATAAAGTAATTGATCAATTCGCTTCAGCAAAGGCAAGAAAAATGTGAATAGTGAAGTATATATTAGATTGCAAATAATTACATCTGCTTACATCTATGATATGTAAGAATTATTTCTCGTTTAATTTTTTTTTGTTTTTTAAAATAATTGTATTGGAATATAAAAAAAATCAATTATGTATCTTTTTATAATTAATTCTAAATAACAGAAGTCCAGATATTTGACATTCCGGTCTCTAATGACACTTTCCGAATTCAATATAAGTAAGTTTTCTTTTTTATTTTTTTTTTAGTTAGAATTGAATTTTGTTTAAATTTAAAGCTGAGCTTGATTTATAGGGAAATTTATAGGGATAGCAGCTTTTCACAAGTAAAGGTCTGAACTACTCAGGCACTTTACTCAGTGAAGTTCAGCAATATTTTTACATGAGCTCACGGGTCTGATTCCACATCAGGGACCCCGTGGAGTGAGGCTCAAGTACCGTTGCATGAGCTCACGGGTCTGATTCCACATCAGGGACCCCATGGAGTGAAGCTCAAGTGTCGCTGCATGACCTCACGGGTCTGATTCCACATCAGGGACCCCGTGGAGTGAAGCTCAAATGTCGTTGCATGAGCTCACGGGTCTGTTTCCACATCAGGGACCCCGTGGAGTGAAGCTCAAGTGTCGTTGCATGAGCTCACGGGTCTGATTTCACATCAGGGACCCCGTGGAGTGAAGCTCAAGTATCGTTGCATGAGCTCACGGGTCTGATTCCACATCAGGGACCCCGTGGAGTGAAGCTCAAGTATCGTTGCATGAGCTCACGGGTCTGATTTCACATCAGGGACCCCGTGGAGTGAGGCTCAAGTACCGTTGCATAAGCTCACGGGTCTGATTCCACATCAGGGACCCCGTGGAGTGAGGCTCAAGTACCGTTGCATGAGCTCACGGGTTTGATTCCACATCAGGGACCCCGTGGAGTGAAGCTCAAGTGTCGTTGCATGAGCTCACGGGTCTGATTCCACATCAGGGACCCCGTGGAGTGAAGCTCAAGTGTCGTTGCATGAGCTCACGGGTCTGATTCCACATCAGGGACCCCGTGGAGTGAAGCTCAAGTGTCGTTGCATGAGCTCACGGGTCTGATTCCACACAGGGACCCCGTGGAGTGAAGCTCAAGGGTCGTTGCATGAGCTCACGGGTCTGATTCCACATCAGGGACCCCGTGAAGTGAGGCTCAAGTACCGTTGCATGAGCTCACGGGTCTGATTCCACATCAGGGACCCCGTGGAGTGAAGCTCAAGTGTCGTTGCATGATCTCACGGATCTGATTCCACATCATGGACCCCGTGGAGTGAAGCTCAAGTGTCTTTGCATGAGCTCACGGGTCTGATTTCACATCAGGGACCCCGTGGAGTGAGGCTCAAGTGTCGTTGCATGAGCTCACGGGTCTGATTTCACATGAGGGACCCCGTGGAGTGAGGCTCAAGTGTCGTTGCATGAGCTCACGGGTCTGATTCCACATCAGGGACCCCGTGGAGTGAAGCTCAAGTGTCGTTGCATGAGCTCACGGGTCTGATTTCACATCAGGGACCCCGTGGAGTGAGGCTGAAGTACCGTTGCATGAGCTCACGGGTCTGATTCCACATCAGGGACCCCGTGGAGTGAAGCTCAAGTGTCGTTGCATGAGCTCACGGGTCTGATTCCACATCAGGGACCCCGTGGAGTGAAGCTCAAGTGTCGTTGCATGAGCTCACGGGTCTGATTCCACATCAGGGACCCCGTGGAGTGAAGCTCAAGTGTCGTTGCATGAGCTCACGGGTCTGATTCCACATCAGGGACCCCGTGGAGTGAAGCTCAAGTATCGTTGCATGAGCTCACGGGTCTGATTCCACATCAGGGACCCCGTGGAGTGAAGCTCAAGTGTCGTTGCATGAGCTCACGGGTCTGATTTCACATCAGGGACCCCGTGGAGTGAGGCTGAAGTACCGTTGCATGAGCTCACGGGTCTGATTCCACATCAGGGACCCCGTGGAGTGAAGCTCAAGTGTCGTTGCATGAGCTCACGGGTCTGATTCCACATCAGGGACCCCGTGGAGTGAAGCTCAAGTGTCGTTGCATGAGCTCACGGGTCTGATTCCACATCAGGGACCCCGTGGAGTGAAGCTCAAGTGTCGTTGCATGAGCTCACGGGTCTGATTCCACATCAGGGACCCCGTGGAGTGAAGCTCAAGTATCGTTGCATGAGCTCACGGGTCTGATTCCACATCAGGGACCCCGTGGAGTGAAGCTCAAGTGTCGTTGCATGATCGCACGGGTTTAAATACGTCAGAGGGACCCCTGGAGTAACGCTGGAGATCATATAACATAACGTCTAGGTTATAAGGAATAAAACATGTAAAAATAATTAGCTATACTTTCATATGAAAATTAGTATGAATTGAATAGCACGGGACCCATGCAAAATCATTGGTGAAATATTGTTACGGTTATAATCAAGTATAACTTATTTTACCTGCTATTGCACAAGTATAAATTCAGATTCCATTTTTTAAGAATTTTTTGCAAAGGCTCATTTGGAAAATAAAATATAACAATTTCTGCAGTGACATATGAGGGCAGCTTAAAATAGTTTTGAGGCTTAAGATAAAAAGTGCGTGAAAATATTATATAACCAAATAAAACCACAATATTAAATATCGTAGTTCAAAATACTGTTAAGCAGAGAAATCTTGGTAGTTTTTTTTGAGCTGGGTACAGGGCAACTCCCTGGCAACAACATAAACAAAAACACAAAGAAGAATATACTCCTGAAGGAGAGGAGTGCAACTGTGTGGTTGAATGAACCATATTAGAAGTATAATAAAGTAAATTTTAAACTCACAACTCAAGATGCTACTCTTTGCTGACATTTCTTTTTTTTCTATTATATTTACTTTTCCACATCATGTTTAATTTTTTATGCTTTATAAAAGTAAATTTTATTTAGAAACTGTTTTTCATAAAATACTACACCATATAAGAAAGAATAAAAAATGAAACACTATGATGATTCAACGCTGATATTGCCAAATCATATTACTGATATTCTCATTGTTTGTAAACTGCTTATCTTAATGAATATGATATGTAAAATTTCATATTATATTTTATTATTGATTTCATGATTTTATTGATAATTCTTTCACAAATATTTGTTTTTATAATATATTAAAATATTAATGCTTTAAAGTTTTTACGCCATTAGTTCATAATAAAATAAGGAACAACCAAACAAAATAACCTAGTCTAATAATTTTTCAGGTATAATCACATTTTTGAATATCACCTTTATTTTATAAAAATCACATATGAAGTATAGATAATCTTAATGATAAAAGTTTTAGTTTAAATGTTATTAATTTAGATAGTTTTTGAAACATTTAAAGAATAATTGAAATATAGTAAATAAACGTAAATTGTGGTGTTTACATGCTCTACACATACAAATATAATAACTACAGCTTTTCTTTTAAAACCAGTTACTACTAATTTCTGTAAAACATTTTGAAATTACAAATTAAAGTTCAAAATATATGAAATTATTTTATTAATGATATGAACTGGAATACATTGCTTATAAACTATAAAATAGAAAAGTTATATAAGTACGTTTTCAATTTAGTAAATTAATCATTTCTAGTTTACTCAGATACTAAGTAGGAGAAAAATATCTGCAAGAATCACAGCAAAATCATTTAGAAAAAAATATGCCAAAATAATTTATCTTTTAGATGATCAGAACAAATCTCCCAAATAAAAATTCATTTCTAAAAGAAATTCTAATTGTCAATTATCAAATCTTGTTTTTCTCAAAAAGACTTACACCAATTACATAATTACCCTAAGCTGAAAAGTAACACATTTTGTAAGCGAGTGCAAAAAGTCAACATAAGTGACTTAAAAAAATATTTACTTAATTAAAAATTAAGTAAATATTTTTTTAAGTCACTTATGTTGACTTTTCGAATCAAAAATAAACACGAGTTGATTTTTCACGCAATAAATTCCTCTTATGTTTGATTTAATAGTTTCCCAGGAAAATGCTTTTTTTAATAAATATGAACAATTACATAAAATAAAGAATACACACATTACTTCCAAATATGATTGAAATACATTCTCAAGTATCTAAATAAAAGGTAAATTAAATAAGCTAAAATTTGAAAATATTGGATCCTATATATGGTAATGCAAGTTTGAATATTAAAGGAATCAGTTTGAAGACCGGTAAAAAATTTTGAAAAAAAGCAAACTCCTAATTTTTAAAACAGAAATCAAATACATAAAAAAAATCTGGATATTTACTCCATCAGTTACTATCAATAAAAGACAAAATATGGTAATGCAAATTGTTTTTGAGTGAATTTTCTCAGAAAAATCTAAAATACGGCAAACTTCTTTATATGGTTTTAAAAAATTCATTATTTATTCATATATGGGAATATTTCACCAATGATACCAAAACTGACGATTACAATATTTATTTTAACTTAAGTGGTTATGAGATAAAATTTACAATTAAAATGGCAATTGTCTATTAAATAAAAAAAATTTCAAAATATTTTTCACTAATTCATATTGAACTTCGAAAAATTGAAATCTTAAGAAAAAACAAGTTATTTGAAGAATGCTGTAACAATATAACATAAATTTAATTAACACTAATTAGCATTTATATCTTAATCAGAAACTTCTAGTGACCATTCCAAACCTTCTAGATAAAAATTTAAACAAGCGTTGCATTAATGATTATTTTTAATACAAGTTTGGTTTTCAATTTGAAATAAACGCACTTTTCTAAGACAAAAAAAATTTCATTTTAAGTTTTTGCAACAAGAATTTGGTTCAGCTTGTCGCTCCATGGTCATTTTACTCGCCCAATGGCTAATTAATCTGTGTCAATTTAATGTGGATTCTAAACCACGATCAGTTTAACCAAAGGTAAGAGCGCTAACCATTCGGTTACCTTTTCGACTTGTACATCAAGAGACATTTTTCTTCAAAAATATTCCAACAAACGGAAATAATTAGGGATTGAAATTGCATTCGAAGACTAAGTAGAAAAGGAACACACACACACACACACACACACACACACACACACACACACACACACACACACACACACACACACACACACACACACACACATATATATATATATATATATATATATATATATATATATATATATATATATATATATATATATATATATATAAAGATCAAACATGAAAAATGTTGAAACCAGAAATATAAAATTGGAAAAATATTAAAATATACGATGCAAATGATGAGAAGATTGATTTGTTTGTCGCTCAACGGTCATTTTTTGCGCACGAGGGCTAACTAGACCTGGATCTACGGCTTAAAGTGGATTCCGAGCCACTACAAACATCCATGCTCAAGGTGCGATTCGAACCCACGAACTGTTGAACCGAACGCAAGAGCGCTAACCATTCGGCTGCCAGCTCGGCAAATGATGAGAAGAAGGCATAGGGACCACGTCTTCATAAGAAGGGAGATGGCCAGCTATGCAAAATAAACACTCTTTTCTGACACATGCACGAAGGACTAATGTCTAAAATTCTTCGAGCAATTCCCCCGAAGAGTGTTCGTTTTAAAAGAAAAAACAAAGATACATTTAGTTCAAAAATTAGAATGTATAAATATGTATGCAGAAGAGTAAACAGACTCACAATAACTGAAACATACAGTTGGCAAAAAAAGTATTAGAACAATGAGAAATTTGTAGTTTTCAAGTTAACAAAATCAAGTAAATCGTATAATCAGTTTATAAATGATACCATTTTCTTAAAAAATTATAACTAGGTAAAAAATAAAATTTAAAAATAATTACAATATTATTGAAATAAAAATAACAAAATTTGGATAGCAAAAAAAGTGTTAGAACAGAAGCAGAAACATGCAAATTACAACGCTGGTGACGTCATTAAACTTTCAAGGTTACTTTCAACCGTATCAATGTCAAGGGCGCTTGTTTCATTCGCTGCTAATTTGTAGAAATTCAGTTTACGTGGACTTTTCCTGCCATGGTACCCAAAATAAAAGAGATTTCACTTGCGAAGAGAGAACAAATCTTTCACCTGCACAATAGTGGCAAAACATTTCGAGAAATTTCCAGTAAGTTGAATGTTTCACTTTGCGCAATTCACAACATTTTAAAAAAGAAAAAAGAAATTGGGGTTGTGGATAATAGGCCAAGATCAGAGAGACCAAGCAAGCTAACTGTCAGAGAAAAACGACAAATGTTTAAAGATGCCCTACAGTATCCGACAGGAAGTGCAAGGATGTTGCCCGCAAATATTGAATCAATCTCAGGAAATGTTGTAACACCTCAAACAGTTAAAAATGTAAAGCACAATGCTGGTATAAAAGGAAGAAGGCCAAGGAAAAAGCTCTTTATTTCAGAAATCAATGGAAAGGAATGCCTAGAATTTGTCAAAATTTATAAAAATAAATCATTAGATTTCTGGAAAAACGTTATTTTCTCCAACGAGAGTAAAATTGAAATTTTCAAACCTAAACACGTGCTCACAGTTTGGAGAAGAAAAGGAGCTGGTTTTCAGGCTCAAAATGTACAGAAAACTATAAAGCACAAAGGAGGGAATGTCATGGTCTAAGGCTATATGGCTTACAATGGAATTGGAAATCTCCATTTCATTGATAATAAAATGACAGCTTTGTCATAAATTGAGGTGTTACGAGATAATTTGGAAGATAGTGCAAAGAAATTAGCTTTAGGGAAGACTTTCATTTTTCAACACAAGACTCCAAGCATGCTGCCAACAAAACCAAAGAATGGCTAATTATATAATGCTCCCCGAAGATTGGTAACTCCCCCACAGTCCCCAGACCTGAATCCTATAGAACATTTGTGGCATCTATTGAATGAAAAAGTGAGAAAATTCCCAATAACAAGTAAAACAAGCTTTGCAAGATGCATGGACCAGCATATCATCAAACGTCACCAAAGATTTGGTGGAATCAATGCAAAGACGTATGGATGAAATAATTTCAGCAAAAAAACTACATACCAAGTATTAGTATCACGTTTGAATTTTTAGTTATTTTATTTTATGTGTGATTCAATATTGAAGTCCGATGTTCTAATACTTTTTTTGCAATGCAAATCTCCTTTTAATTTAATTTTTTAAATTCTATTGATTTTAAATATTTGTTTCTTACTCCATGAGTAATTATGTAAAAGTATTACATAATATAAATACTATGTGACAAATATTTCATTTTATTACCTTGATAACTTAAAATTTACTACTGTTCTAATACTTTTTTTGTTAACTGTACATGCAGTAGAAAAAATACATAATATCAAAATCAGTAAATCAGATTGAATTATATATTAGAAGAATAGGAGACTTGCCAAAGGTAAATTTGAAATTGGAATAAAGAAATAGTTGCCAAGAATAATTAAATTCAAGTTAAAGTGGTTTAGATACATGAAGTAAATTTGAAATTAAAATGTGTTAAAAGAGGAT